>SZWC01010034.1:12096-55108 GCA_023375785.1 Penium margaritaceum
TCCCCCTCCCTCCCTCCCTCTCCCTCCCTCACTCTCTATCTCCATCTCTTTCTCCCCCTGTGTCACTATCACCCTGCCCCCCCGATCTCCCCTTCTTCGTTCCCCGTCTCCCTTCGCCAGTTCTTGTCTGCCTCCCTCCCTCGCCCTCGCATTCTTCCTCGCTCATTTCCTCACTTCATAGGCAAGTGCACACGCACGAGCTTGCTCTGGCCTCCTGCGGCTTCGCAGCACCTTCCTCGTCCCCAGTACCGCCGCCGAAGCCGCCGCACACACTGTTGCCGATGGAACGGCCGGACCGAAGAGGAAATCGTAAGATAAGGGTGCAGACCCGAGGCTTCGATTTTGATTTCGATTCTATGATCCCGCGCTTTCAGAAAGTGGGAAGCAATATGGCGACGTCTTCTGCGAGAATTCCCGAGCGCCGCTAAAGCTCTATTTTGCTTTGCGAAAGCACTGGTTGGAAGCATTGTTCGCGCGCATATTCGACATGGACTCCCGTTGATTGTATGCCGATGTGGCAGGCCTCCCAACGTCTGGAAGGTTTCTCTTCAGATGTACGAAGTCTGAACGTTTCTCGAGATAATCTCGATGCAGAACGGTGTTGCACTATGACAAGCAGATGGATGGAAGTCTGCGCTTAAAGATGCAATATCTAGTGATTTTTGCTCGAATTTTTAGATATTGACCTTCAAGGGGGTGAACCGACGCTTTGATTTTGGTTTTGATTCTTCCCTCGGCTGGCGGGATGCGCTGAGCGAGAAGCTTGGCAAGCTGACAAGGGCGCTTGAGATACCGCCAAACCCATCTCAAACATCAATCCTGGGATCAAAGCCTACTAACCTCTTTCAAATGATTCTATGCCTAGTTCCGTCAACGTGGCAACATTCCCAACGTCTTGGTAAAAATTTCATGCAGAAAAACAAAGAACCAATCTGAATGCCTTGGGTTAGGACGTTCATATGAAAACATGGTCGAAAACCAATTTGAAGGAATAAGCTTCGACATAGATGGCATCGGACGACCACGATTCAGCACATGCATCTTCATTGCTGACAAGGAAATATGGTACTCACCGAGGGACGAGCTTTGACAAGCTCGTTACACATTTGAGGCGTTTCACCACTGTCCCAAAAATCGGGAAGAACTTTTGTTGATTTCAGAAGAAACAAAACACGAAAACCTTGAACATCTGTGTGAATTCTCGCTAATTCCATTGCAATCCATCTAAAAAATCACAAAAGAATCACTATTATAACATAGAATTGATGAGACCATATAATCAAAATGAAAAGCATAGCGTCGATTCAACCTCAAACCGACGTTGAGCTTTTTCGGCCACTTACCATCACAGATGGTGGTTGACTTGCCATAGGTCGCGTTGCCTAGCATCCTTCAAATCAGGGATGGCTTTCGGGGAACAGGGGAACAATAAGTGGGTATCTAGTGGACTCACGTCCATGTTCTACGCTCATTCGAACCCAGTACTTCTTCGCGTAAAATCAAAGTGAATGTCCTAATGGGGTGGTGATTTGAAGGGCTCCATAGAATCAAAATCAAATGCAAAGCGTCGGATCAGAGCTAAGATGTCCTAATTTTCCGCGATACTAAAATTTTGGTATAGATCCAAGGCTTTGACTTTGATTTTGATCATCCCGCTCTTTTAGAGAGCAGGACGTAATTCAGCAAGGCCTTGTGTGAGCGCTCATGAGAGCTGTGATGAATCCATTTTGATTTACGATAGTCTTGGTTAAAATCAACATTTAAGCAATGGGGGAGAACTGTGGCTTTGATTTTGCCAATGATTCTATCACCACGCCTGTTTGGTTCGTGAGAGGCGACGAGGGGGTGGGCAAGCGCTGGCAAATGACTAAAATTTTGCCAAAACGCTTGTGCACAATCCTAAGAGAAATCAAAGTGTCCTTGCCGATTTCTCATGATTCCATTGCCTAGCGTGCCTAAGCGTTGAGGTTCCAAACGTCTTGGATATGTCTTAGCTGGGGTGAATGGAATAATCAATAATCACTATTGGGACGTTCATTTCAAAAAAAGGTTATGAAAATTGATGATTGAATCATACATCTACATTTGAAGAGAAGCATAGCACCTGAAAAAACAAGCTTGAATTGCACTCGAAGCTTTGTCCCTCACTTCACTTCAAGAGGCGCTTTGTGGAGTGTCACCGGACAAAGCTCCATCGATCAAGGACACAGCAGGCAACTCCTCCTGATTTGAACTATTTCCCTCTTAATAGCATAATCAACGAAGAATCACAATTCAAGCGGGAAATTGATGAAACCCTAGAATCAATAGCAAATTCAAATAGTTGGTTCACCCCAATGCCTTTACACAAATTCCCCCTGATTCTACGCTGATGTGGCAAGTAGGCCAATGTATGGGAGGGTGAAAAACAAATGTCTACAGAGTTTCGTTCCATGGGCCCTCAACCAACAAATTATTTCAATGTTGATTATAAGATTGCAATATTTTCCCTCTCAAACTACGATCTTTTCTTGATTCCTGGAGTAAGACGGAAACGGTTCGAAGCACTGGGAGAGCAACTAGGTCTCCCTCAAAGTTGCGCTTCATGTTGTCCAACTTTCATAGAAAAGATTCCTGATTTTTTTGGTGTCATTCGAGCGGTGTCTTTGGACGTGATGCAGCAAGCCTCACTCGTGCGCAACCATGAAGCTTTAGTAACCTGGCGGCGAGAGGGGAACGTAGGTTCGACCGTCAATCTCATTAAAGATTTTGAATTTTTTTTCAAATACAAATCTTTGATGAACATCTTCATTGTATGTATTGCGATTGATTCTATTTCTTGCTCTGGATAGGATGTTATCCAAAAGATGCGAGCAATGCCACATAAGTAAAAATCATTGCCAAACTAAAAGTACTATGAGGGTGACATTTCATTTTTTTCCACTTCTTTTGGCGGGTTTGGCAAGGTCTACGAGTTCTACCCGAAGGCTTAGTTGCGTCGCATCCAGCCCCTTACACATAAAATCAAAGTCAAAATCATTGAGCTGGTTAAGGGCCATAACATCTAGATGTTTATTGAGCAAATTTACACCAAAATGTGATTTAATATTACTAGCAGAGGGATGGAAGTTTTATATCGATGTAGTCGAGATGGAAGTTTTGTGCTCGTTTTTTGTTCAGATATTGAAAAAAACAACCTTTGGATTTCCATCAAGATGCGGAGGCCTCTAAATGCCTCGAATGACATTCGAGTCACCATCGGTCGTGTCACCTAGTGTCCATGTAAATAGGGATGAATTCCGGGGAACAGGGGAATGATAAGCAAGTCTTTGGCAAAAAACGTTCATGTTCTTAACTCATTCATGACCACAACATATTGACTTAAAATCATGCAAAATTTCCATATCCCTTGGTACTTGTAAGAGCACTATAATATCAAAATGAAATTCAAAGCATTAGATCATGGTCGTTGTCTCTACACCCCTTGTCCGGAGCTAGGTAATGACCTTTAGGCAATGTAAAATACCAAATTATATGCCTACAATTCTTTCTAATTGTTGAGCCAAGAATAGGTGGTTCACAAGGATGAGGTATGAAGGATAAGACAAATCGAGGAATTGGGACATTTTGATAGTTTGTTTTCAACAATGAATGTACTTTGAGGAGGAAAAGTGTCTAACATGTTGTGCATATAGATACAATAGCAAGGAAAATAATGAGGCATGTGTCATATCTTGGACATTTTAGTTGAGTGACAGGTACAAAGACGCGTTGTGACTGGTCTCTTTTAGAAACCTTGCAACGATGACATGGGGTTTTGAGAATATTACGGTGCAGCTTTATTAAAGTCTAGCGCCATCAGGAAATTGGCCGAACTGTAATAAAAGACCAATACATTTGAAAAACTACTTTTGACCCTTCTACGAAGTGGTCAAACATCTTAAAACAATATGGAGCGGTACACTGGAGCTTGGTGTAATTGGCCAATATGCCATCAACCGATCAAGAAACATTTGAGGCCAATGTGTGTTGGCCACAAATGTACAGAAAAATATGCCCACTCGCGAAGTGTAGGGACTTGAGTATGTCTTGGATGTAACAATAATACCACACCTACCTAATAACCCTACATCTGTTACACCGAGTGGCATGTGGATGGTTTACATGTATGAGGTACGGAACAAAAGACGATTCATGGAATTGACACACTTGGATAAGATACATGTATTATATATTGTAATTTGATGATGATTGTTAGAATTGTCAAATGTATACATACAATAACAAAAACAAGAACAAGGCATACTTGAGGTCTTGGACGCTTGCTTTTAAGCATGACGTGTGACACCATGTGGTTTCTTGTTGCTATTTGAAACTCAGCCAAGGCGTGAGGAGGTTTCAAGAATAGTGAGGTGCGGCCTTTTTTAAGTCTAGCAACATCAAGAAGTCTACTGATTACTTAACAAACATCAAGATGCTTCACATGAGTCCTCTTGACACTTTTAGAATTTGATAGGACCTGTTTTTTAACAAGGCAGTAGGAGGAGGGTGACGGAGGATAGAGATGGAGGAGAGCGTGAGAGGAGTAGAGGCAGACTGAGCGAGAGCTAAGCGTTGACTCAACACTTAGCTTCAGCCGAGAGCTGGGTTGCTTAAGAACCTGCGACAGGAGACACAGGGACTTAGCCTTGAGGCTGACTCAGGCTCTCAGTGGTATGAGGGGATGACTCTCGAGGGCTGAGAGGGGATCAAAGGCCAGAGGGAGTTAGTGAGAGACAAGGATTGAGCGATGAAATTAGGAAAACAATTTGTGAAGAAATGAGAGAATAGAGCAAGTGAGTCTGACCCCCATCGGGTTGCGTGTCACTGCTTGCATGGTTCACCAAAAAGGCGTGACAAACCACAGAGAGCGCACGCAATTTGCTCAAGGAAACACTGAGCACAACCCAGGAAACATGCACACAACGAGACGTACATCTCTTGAGAAAATTACATCCGTGGCCGAACATTGCAGGCTAGAGAAAAAGTAAAACTGTGTGGGTCTAAGCTAGGCTTGCTAACAAAAGGAGCAAGAAATATTTCCTACTTTAATATCTTTCAAAACCCTCTCGAACAACACATGAGAGGTTAAGGCCTGATGGACATATTACCATCGGTCGACCAACATAAGAATGTGGACGTGGACCTGGAGTGGGCCATGAATTTGAGGACGTAAATAACCACGTGCAGAATTTAGGGAGTTCTCTACATCTCAGATGTTGCACTTCTCCCCCTTGTGACACAATGCCATGGCGCATTCCAAGATGTAAGTCAATGTCTGCTAAAATTACTCTTGATTTTATGAATAACACCGCGTAAGTTGTCATAGGGCTTCCAAATGTTATGCAAAGCGACATTGCACTGCCACTAATTGTGATACTCAGTAATTCTTCCACTCAAGCGGTGCTTTAAACAATCTTTGATGGTTCACTCCGTGCCTTGACTTGTGCCAACAAGAAGTGGCAGAGGCACGTCTCTACCAAGGAAGTGCTCGTTGGAATCAAGGTAGAGTTTGGGTTTACTCATGTGTAACAAGAAGTGGATAGCCTTGTTTTCACCTAGACAAAGTTTTGCAAAGACATGTGTCAACATCTCCGCGATTGCGAACAACCCCAACAACTTAGGTTTGAGCTTTAAGAAATCTTGTTCTTGGAAACATGCGTTTGGTGGTTGCATGGTTCTAATCTACTACATGTTTCATCGTTACCTATGTATTTCCAAGTGTCTAGTGAGTTTTTTCCACGATTCTCTAGCTATTTCACCATAACATTTATGCTAGTGGGATGTTGTTGTAACTTTGAAAACCCACCAGAGTTGAGGGAAGTCTTCCATCAACCATCTCAAAGCAGAATTTTCCACATGCGGCGGATGTTGTGGAGTTGTATGCGAGCTTGGCAGTCCGAAGCTTGACCATCCAATGATTTCCATCTGGCTGATAAAGAATTCAGAGAAATTGTTTGAGCAGTTGAATGGTTCAATTTTTGTGATTGTTCGGCTATGATAGAATGATGTTCAGAGCTCGATCGTACTGTCGTAACGAGTCATTAGCTCATGCAAAAATCTAAATTCAAACCTCATGTCCCTGTCATTGATGGAGGAAGGGACACCATGTTGGATTTTTTTTTTAAAAAGCCGCATTGCCCACTTGGTGGTGACCATGGTTTCCATCAGGATGAAGTGCAACATCTTTGAGAACAGGCTGACCACCACATGGATTGCATCAAACCCTTCCATTATGATGAAAATATCTTACAATTGTTTCTTCCAGTATCGTTAGAGGTTGAATCAATACATGGGGCACACATCGTATGTCTTGTAGTGGTTTGCAATAATGGTTTACCTTGTTCTACCAATGGTTCTTTGTGAGTTTTTTTGGTTTTTGTCCTACTTGAAGTGTCCACCTTGACTGATGTCATGGCAGCCCTCTAGTAACATGCGACATGAATCATGGCTCGAGGATATGACAAATTTGCAAGTACTTAAAATCATAAGTAGGAGTCATCGAACCAAAATCTGGTTTTTTTTTACATGTTGGACTCCTTACATCCTTTTTAAAACAACCTCATGATGTGTGGGTCTCGTCTAATGAGAAATGTGCTAAGATCGGCCATCAGATCTGGTCGCCGACTTAGGGCATCGGCCAGATTTGTTTTTCAAGGTCGTTAGTTCATGTCTTAATCAAAGTTTCGCTCAAGTCCATCCAGTAAGAAAGGCGACAACTTCAATTTGGCTAAGTCCTTCAGTACTGTAATTTATGGTGGCCGATGTGGATGACACATCGTCGACCTTCCAGATGAATCCACCACGTGCACAATTCCCAACATTTCTTTTTGGTACACCATGAAGTTCAACTTCGGTAAGTGCAACTTCCTCAACATGTAAGCGAACAATTTTTCACCAAGGCTATCATCTTGGAGGTCAAGGGCTTTGTTGTTCCATCAGACAAAATTGAGAGCCTTTTGGATGTACAATACATTGATGCATATTGTATATTGCATATTTGTTTTTTTTCCCTTTCATTCTTTCTTTATAATTTTTCTGCCCTCATGCTACCTCAATCGTCAGTCACACGAGATATGATCGTTTTAGTTCGTGTTTTTTTATGTGAACAACTGATGCAATTATTCACGGAAGGTCATACAGAATGCCAGAAATCATAGTATTTTGCTCATTTTCGTGTTTGAGACTGTTTTGTAGTGTTAACCAAGTTCATGGGGGACACTGTTGATATTGGTAGTGATTTTTCATAACACCATGCATATTTCACCATGTTGAACTGCTGATGTGAGCATTGAAGCTTATTTTGTGGGTCAAACTTTTCATTCAGCTTCCTAAAGTGCACAAGGATGGTACGCATAAAGTTCATCTGGTTCTTGAGAGGATTCGAGGAATCTTGCCACGTTAGGTTGATCTGCTCAAGAAGTAGACCGCATTCTGTGAACGATGTGAGATTAGTTATCCGAGGCTTCAATCCAGAACCACCAATCTCTTATGCCGTTTTATGGAGTTTAAGTCGGACAGCCAACTGAATTTCGTGCACTTACCGAAGTTGAACTTCATGGTGTACCAAAAAGAAATGTTGGGAATTGTGCACGTGGTGGATTCATCTGGAAGGTCGACGATGTGTCATCCACATCGACCACCATAAATTACAGTACTGAAGGACTTAGCCAAATTGAAGTTGTCGCCTTTCTTACTGGATGGACTTGAGCGAAACTTTGATTAAGACATGAACTAACGACCTTGAAAAACAAATCTGGCCGATGCCCTAAGTCGGCGACCAGATCTGATGGCCGATCTTAGCACATTTCTCATTAGACGAGACCCACACATCATGAGGTTGTTTTAAAAAGGATGTAAGGAGTCCAACATGTAAAAAAAAACCTCTGTACTCATCGTCCACGTCTGAACCGTCTGTCTTCTGCACAGCACGACTGTAAGGTTTCTTTTATTTTGATCAGTGCTGATCCCAGAATTGGTGAAGTACACCTCTGCACTCATCGTCCACGTCTGAACCGACAGTTTCCTTGAATTTGATGTATCAAACAGCTTCCTAAGTGTCGGTTGGTTTGAAGTTCACTCAAGAGTCTATTGTTCCTCTCTGTGGTCACTGCTTTTGACGTGCACATAGTTTGTTCCTCCATAACCAGAATGAGTCGTTGGAGCAGATGATTTTCTTGGCTCTCAGGTCTGGAAAACTCCAGGTACATATTTTCATTAATATGAGCATGTTGACCGGTACCTCCTTCCACCATGATTCTTTATTATCCTATGTAATGGCGCAGTCAAAGGGTTCACTTAGAACGAGTGGTCCGTAACCTCATTGGCTGTTGTAGTCACAGGAGATACACCATTTTCCATGAAGCCTGCCGTTGCTTCCTGCCTCACCTAAAGAGCATCATGGACCACGTCTTGCTGATCATCAATCATTGGAGTCTTTGCCAATAACCGTTGTTGACTGGTGTTCTTGCTCCAGTCACTGCCGTCATTATAATTTTTGCAATCTTCTGAATGGTGGATTAATGCTGAAGACTTGTGCGAGGTTTTCTCTCTTGATTAAAAATGGCGGTTGTCCCTCGAGTACCGCTAAGCTCTAATACCGAGTGTTACATTAAGCAACATGTGAATTGTTCACCGATAGAAGCTTTGAAGCAGCAGTGATTTAAGGAATTGGGACGATTGGGTCATTTATACTAAGTAGTAAGTATCACTTGAATACAAATGCCAAAACTTTCAAGGGCATGTATAAACGAGAAAAAACAATAATGGTCTTGGATGCTCCATTTGAGTGATGCGTGCAGCACCATGACATGAGGGGCTGATTTAAGAAGCTACCCCGAGAAGTCAAAGGGGTTTCACAAATATCGAGGCACAAGTTTATAGATTTGATCACTGTTCAGAAGTTGGCCAAATATTATTAAAAAATCGATTCTAATTGTACTAGTTTTTGTTGATACCTCTGGAAAGTGGTCGGACTTATTAGAACACCGGAGGTGAGGGCAGGTTGAGAAAATTACCTTGACCAACTGACGTAAATATGGAGGGTCATTCATGTGCGAAAAGAATTGTGCATGCACGGAGTTTTGGTAATTGTGAATGCCAAGTCGTGATGAAGCTATTGTGAGTCATTTTTCATGCTTAATAAGTTGCTATACCCATCAATCTAAAAAGTGGTTCCAGTGTTGTGGTTGTTTCTGTAAAAATGATGGGCAACGGGTTGTAGTTGTTGGTACAAGGAACACATTGGTTTTATGCAAAGGGTTACATACACTGTGTCATGTGGACCAACTTTTACGTCTGTGACATAAATGGGGCCATAAACTCCTGGCGTGGTCAATTCTGTCCTTGCATACATGGTCCACTGCACAACAACCTCCAACATTTCTGATTCATTAAGCCTGGAGAGTTTTGCCATCTACCTCAACGTTTAGTGCTTGGTTTCAAAAGAAACTGATGGAATTTTTCTCTATTTCCTGAATTATCAACAGGAAAATTGCTAGCCGTATCATATGCATCCCCAAATTCTGGGCAGATTGTCTCAAAGAAGATACTTATTTCCCTGCATTGCATGCACTGCATTTCTCAAACACCCAAGACATCAAGTATTTCTCATTTTGTATATATGTGTTACTTTTAATAATAACGAGAGTATAGGATTGAGGACTCTCTCCAAGCGCCTCGATAAATAGCAGGGACAAGCTTCACAGAGAAAGATGTGAGGCAAAGATCTACAACAGCCAATCCAATGATGAACCCCTTGGGCTTGGCGAATCCATCGCCTCAGCTGTTGCCCTTTCGGGTGACACCTAGCGGGATGGGCGGAGGCCCGCGTCGTACAGCTCTTTCAGTTGTGGCCTGTACAATTAACTCTCGGGCTTGAGAGCATCAACAACATTTTTTCTCCAACAACTAAATTCGGTGATGAAAGAGCTGCAAAATACTCATGTTTAGGAAGCAATGCTCACAGAGAGTAACAATCAAGGCTCATGTGAACCCCAAATCTGACCTGCCCTTCATGTCCCATTTTATGTAAGATATTGAAAGGGAAAAACTGTTAGAAAATAGGACTCCGACAAGAGTTCTCCTCTCTCTGATCTATGGTCAGGTCTAAGACCAAACCACCTCACAACGGCTCCTCGGTCTACTAAGCATTGTGGTTGACAGCCAAGCTGTCCTCGAATAAAGTGAAAAGTGGCACCCGCGTCCAGCTAGAATAAGAAGCTGTTGTTTCCGTGCTTTTTCTTGTTCTGCTATATATGAGGAGGATGTTCATTGCCTCCGAATTCAACCCAGAAAAGTCTTTCCATTCTATTCGCCTTTGGTTCCACAACCCTCGCCATCATGTCTCCACTCTGTCCATTCCTTGCTTGCTGACTCTTTGCCATCCAGTCTCAGCACTCGCTCTTCCATCTTTTTGCTCCGTCACTTTTGCTCCTCCACTCAAGCTTTGTTCAACACATCGAGGCATGCTCCTCTGCCTTAGCATTCTCTCATTGTGCTCGTGTCTACTCCTCACTCCAACGGTCTGCCTTGGTTCCACCTAAATTTCTTACCTTCTTTCCTTCCAACTCCTTGCTCTGGTTCTGGTTGTTTCGATTCAGTCATACTCGCATGCTTGTGCACTCCACATTGCTTCTGCCAGATTCTATTGTCACTCGCTCAACTCAATCCACTTATTCTGACACAAACGACCTCAATGTAGTGCATGAGTTTGGATTTGTACGTTGTCACTACAGAACGATCGAAAGAAAATTGATCTTAAGAGTTCGCTTTTACACAGAATGACATTAAGTTGGTGGTCAAATAAAAAGGACATCCAATGGTATCAAGAGGCTGGCAGTTCCAGGTCAATGGCTCACAAAACCGCTCTCACATCATTGACCAACAAGCTTCTTAATCTCAAGCGGATCAATATGATGTGGAAGAATTCACTGAATCTACATCTAAGCTGGAACCTCTTTGTATGAACCATTGTTACACTTTCTAAAACGCTGGAAAAGAAGTCCGACATATGGTACGAGCTCCAACGACATCGTCCGCAGTTCACATGGTTGGGTACACACAATGTTTTTGCAAAATCATCATCGGCAGTGGTATCCCCCGGAAAACAATCTGCTTTCACAACAGCAACCTCAAGCTTGAAATGCGGCAAAGAGATGTAACATTTGGCACAGTTGACAAAGACCTCTAATCTGATGGAGAACAACGCCGTCAATTGATATTATCAACGGCTATACTAGACTTGAGGGAAGTTGGGCCACATGTTCCGTGACTTTCAGAAGCAGCATCAACAGGAAAAATGGGGGAGGGGGAGTCGTAAAGAAGGTTGGATGAGTCATGAGATAGGAAAGGTCAAGAGTAGATGGTGCAACCCAGGTCCACACAGACAAATCTACACCGACTGATTTTGCATCTAAAGATTGCAATGCCACAAACAAGGGATCATGAGATTTGTGAATTTTGACAAAAATACAAGGAAAATAAACCAATATAGATATGGGTGCAATTGAGGGGTTCCAAAAGTCAAAAAATAGTACTGGAATTATCGGATAGGGGAGGGCTCCAAAATATTTATCAGGAATTAGATGATTCAGAATATAGGTTCCAAAACCGAATCATGAGTGTTGAAAAGGAGAAACTATTGACAGAAGATTGTACATTAATCTAATTCACGAAGCTCCCCGAGTATGTGCTAAATGAGTGAACACACACATAATCACTGGGTGGGATTTCTTATGTTTTTACAATCCGCAAGTGGAAAGGAGTAGCTGTGCTGTCTACAAGATTATTAATGACAGAAGTGGAAGCCTTCTAGTGATTAAGTGTTGCATGATGCAGTGGTGTTTACGGAAAGCAGCAGAGAAAGAAATTGCAGAGGAAGTTCTAAAGACCACAACATGACAACACAAATCATCCATTTTTCTTGATGTGTCCAGAGTACATCTTCAATGAGGAGGTCAACCATAGCTAATTCTCTGGCTAATTCTTGGATAAGATGACATAATTGCAGTGGATGATGGAGAAGAACCATCATCCTCATTGGAATCCTAACCAACAAAATTTACAGAAGTATCAAAAGATTTTGCACCACTCGTCAAGGGATTCTAAGGATTCTTTTCCAGCAAAATGCCCCAAGAGTTACCTCCAGAACACAATTTCGGCCACCAGATTGATGTGAAGCTTGGAAAACGACCTTTACGGCTGTACCTTGATGACTTCATACTTTTTTACCGTGAGAATACCATAATGTACAGTCGCATGCCGGCGAAGCACAATGTAAACCTCCATTAATTCCTCAAATTTTCTCAAAGAGAGGACTGTTTTGGACAGCTCTTCAAATCTTTTCATCATTCGATTGAGCTTTCAAAAAAAATCATCAGCATCATACACATCACAATGATTCTGAAAAAAAATTGGCTCAAGTCTTTGATTGATTGACATCCACTAACAGCAGAGAACTCCAAGAGTTTTTGGGTTCTTCATCTACTACCGTTGACTCGTTAAGGAGTCCACCAGAGTCTCAGTGCTTCTATCTGATCTCAAGTGTAAAACCACCAAGTGGAGCTGGAGGGATAGCAAACAAGAAGCATTGAGATGTCTGATTGAGCAATCAGATCCAGTCTTTGATAAATGCTCTGACCTCAATGCATACTTCATGAATAGCGTATCCAATGGTGGATTACATCACAGCCACCAACATGTCTGATTGAGCAATCAGATCCAATCTTTTCTACAAGAGAAACATTGGATAACAACCACTCGTGTGCATGTCATGAAAACCAAGTGGACTGTAACTGAAGTAAGAGGTACACAAAAATGAAATGTTGCCAGTTGTACACACGTTCAAAACGTGGAAGTTCTTCTTGAAATGCCTACAGGGTGTCATTTCCACCAACCACCACACACTCAAATAATTCAATATTCTGCCAAATTTGATCAATCCACAAATTGGAGTTCTTTGGGCCAAATTTCTACTACAACATCGAGTACCAACTTGGAAAAATCCAGGTCAGTACCTGGACCAGCCAGGATTCTCTCAGTCAACAAGCAGACTGAATGGCCGAGAACAACGTACTACAAGTGAACTGAGACCCATACTTCAAGTGAATGTTTGAGAGGAGTTACAAGGAGTTCAACAGGTACGATAAAACCAAATTGTGTTTCGGGGAACTGTACTGATAATGGCGTGCCAAAATTGATTTCATGATTCAGATGGGGTTGAATTGAGGATGAGGTTTCCTTTTTCAAGGGAATCCTTCCCCTTGAGAAGTGTATTGAGTAGGGGATTATATGTAGAACTTGAGATCATGTTCATGAGGAGGAAGTAAAGGAGGAGCATCAATATCCTGTACTGAGAGAATCCTGGCACTGTGGGAAAGAGTGAAGGGTTTGGTGAAAGTGAAACTTTTAGGAGAAATTATACTCAAGGCACGGACCACAAAACCAGCGTATGAAATGACCTTGATTTATCATGTATCATATTCTATCAGTTGGCTTAGGTTGGAAATACCCCTGTCCTTCTCACACCAGCAAGCATGTCTGCAAGATTGTGCCCCTACACTCACTAACACAGGAAAAACTGAGCAGAATCAAGGATAACAGTTTTCATGCCTACAAGATCTGTACATGATGCAATAAGTAAGTTTGCAAGAGATGTTTGGCCGGTTGCAGAAATTGAATTTTGACATTGTGGAAATGGTTCTGCACCCACATGTCAAATCCAGCTGATTTTTCTGGTTAGTCGATGGGTCTTTCCACGGGTTATTGATAAATATAGGGCACATGAAGGTGAGTGGATTCTATTATTGAGATCACAGTGTATTCATGAATCGCATAAAAAATGAGTTGAGGAGAAGGAGAAGTGGGAGGAAGATGGGAAAGAGAACGAACAGGAGGAGGTGGGATAAAGAAGAGGAAACAATTAACTCTAGCTGTATTTCTGAAGATCCTCTAAGGTCATTGTTGGAGATTGTTTCTGAAAATATTATTCCCTTTGTGTAAAACTCTGGGCACTTCATGGATGCATAAAACAGGGATTACATGAGGTTTATCTCCCACAGAATCATACTTGGACAACGGCCACTTGTAAAGTCTCATGCCCAGGCCGCCTCTAATGAGCGACAAATTTCCAATGCGTATGGATCACGTTAATGAATCTGTTGGTTCTGTGACCCTCACTATCATGTCTCTAATCTACCATTCTGCTCTTGCTCATCATTTTCCTATCCTCTCACTTGCATATCTTCACTCCATCATGTTGCTCCTTGTTTGTCTCTGGGAAGAGCTCCCAACTACACATTGGCTCATGTGTTGTGTGCCTCTGTATATCCCACACTCTCCTTGTGTACCCATTTCCTGCCCTCCTAAATACATGTTTCCATGCTTAATCCCTGGAATTTCTTCTTTTGCAATACTATTTTCTGCACTCTCGTGTACTCCGTTTCTGCTTGCTTTCACTCTCACCATCTATAATTTCTGACATGGTATCAAATTTTTAGGGAACATCATCAGGTGTTGTTTGACCAAGTCATTGCATATTCTAGAGCAACACCTCCCTTACTTTGTTTATAAACATCTTGGCTCACCCTATCACTTTATGTGCTAACTACATCAGTTCTTCTTGTCCTGCAGCATCCACTCAGCACCATCTCCTCCAGGTGGTTTTGCCACTTCATCTCCTCATCTTCAGCTGCAGCTTAGGTCAGAAGTATGGGGCTGCATTGCTCCTTTGTCCTCCGCTTCATCTCTCATTATGAATTCACCCAACATCCATGCTCAATGATTGTGGTGAATTCCACCTCCTTTAGTCACGGACAACTCACACTAAAAGGTGAGCCGCATTCTGTTGCAACTTTGATTGGAGCTTCCTGTCATCTCTTTTTTCTTGCTTTATGCTTGCACTGCCATGAATTAACCCCGTTATGAATTCCTCAAGTTCTCTGCATTCCTCTACAAATCATCAAAAATTTCAGTCGCCTTCTGCTTTCACCAGATCTAAGCCCCACCTTCAACAATAGTGTCACCATCTTGCAGGGCTTCTCTGTCCTCAGTAGCCTCAACATCTTCAGACCCATCAGGTTAATCCGATTCATCTTCAGGGGCATCAGCATTGCCTTGCACATGTAGTTTCATGCATCCACCAACTTCATAAAGTATTCTTCTTAAATCTTCATTACTGTGCCCTGCCAACCAGCGTCCCATGTATGATAGTTCTTTATCTCTACTTCACCTACAGCAGTATCTGGTACAGAGAAAACATGCTATGTTCTCATGGTTTTGCGGACCCAATGGTGACCTAAAACTGAAATATTGGTAGGATTACTCCAGGTTTCCTAATGTTTCTGACCAGTTATGGTAACTATGGATGATGGCGGCCTGTGCCCCATCGTTTCAAGGCTTGAGGGCAAATCTGCCCTCTATGTTTGATGTGCACCGCCAAGCTGCACTAGCCAGCTACCAGATGAGGCTTGACTGGCGAGCATCATCCTTAACAAGGTGTAGCACTGTTACTTGGGAACATGCATAGTCTTATTGTTATAGAAGCCTAGGGCTTGTGCTCTCAGGCTCAAATATTGATACTTTGACAGTATTTTTCTTGGATTGAACCCATAGCAGCTTCCACATGGTAAGGAGCACAGTCCTGGAGGGAAATCTCTGGGCCTGCGCACCGTGGTAGAAAATAATAAGAGCCTCAAAGGTTTTGTCCGCATTGTTTTGCAAGTTTCTCTAGGTTCAATGAGCCAAAGGAGAGCATAGAGGCCAGCAAGCCTGTGCGCATGAGCTAAGTCCTCCGGAAAGTGAGAGTGTAAGGGAAAAAGCAAGTGCTTTCTCCCTCATACCGACATGGTGTGCCTATCTTTGGCTCTTGGGTTGGGCATGGTGTCTAGGATGAATAGCTTGGCTTTGGAGGGTCCCAAGAAAATGCTGGAAAAATTCCCATAGAGCTTAGGGCTATCGGCAAAAATCTGGGTCCAAAGAGGACCTGGATCATTGCTGCCAAAGATTTTCTTGGCCTGAACAGCATGGTGTGTAGAATTTGAGAGTCTTCTTGAGTATCCTCTAAAGAAATAAAGAAGCACAGATCCACCCTGCAGGCATCACAGGTGAATTTGCGCGCGGTGGAAATGGCAGACTTTCGGCCGTAGCCACCTGCACCAACACAAATGCACTGCCAATGACATTCACTGCAGTGGCCATGGCGTAGCTCGGCCTGGGGTGGAAGGATCTCTCTCCCCCCCAGCTGGTCATGGGAATTGTTTCTGCCTGGAAATAACTGTTCCTGTCTTCAGTGGATGCGTATGGGTTAGAAGATATCTACCTGATGGAAACTGCGGCAGACCTCAGGGAGGTGATCAGGCTTACCAAGAGCCGGCTCAGAAGGACCATTTTTTTTAAGAGAGTTGAAGGTTGCACAGACAGTTTTAACAGAAACGCATAAATGATTTCAGAGAATGTGCATGCATGAAGTGACTGTTGAGTGAGAAGTTGCACAATCATAACTTTCTAACAAGCCCTTATGTGCCTCATATATTTAAGGGAGCACAAAACACCGGTCTTTCAGAGACTGATATCTAACACACTCCTAGGCTAGCAGGATGAGTGGTAGTCACATTCGCATGCATGGAAACCTCCTTCTCCACCGTATGTGCAGACAAGAATACTATAGAACTCATTTTCTGGTGTCTCTTGAAGGTTCTCCAGCCAAATCTTGGCCTCTCATCCTCCCTGGCCAACAATCCTGGCCATATTGCCTGTTAGTGTTTTCAACTGAACCAGAACCATGACCTCCAGAAATTTCATAATCAAATGTCATTCAAACCCACTTCAAATCAAGTATCGTGAAACACCCTCTATGAAACTGAAATTCCAGATGATTTTTATCGAGCAGCCTATTTTTTTCACTTTCTGGCACCTTCACATCCATCAGTTTTCAACTTTGCGAAAATAAAATTCACACAAGTCCGCATTGTCCCCTCAGCTGCTGAAAGCGGTGTGCAGCCAGTTGCTTGGTCACAAAGTCTTCCAACATCATGTTCGAAGTATATAACTTGATCTGCACCACCTGCTTTGCCATGAACTCACAGATGAAGTGGTACCGCAGGCCGATCTGCTTCGTGCGAGCGTGAAACTAGGCGTTCTTGGTGAGAGCAATGGCGCTCATGTTGTCACAGTAAATGATGGTTCTTGCGGTCTGCTTCTGCCCACGCATTGCTGGCAGTTCACACAACCACACTGCTTCCTTTGGTGCTTTACTCAAGGCTATATAATCTATTCTGGTGGAGGAGAGGATGACGCAGTCTTGCTTTTTGCTCCTCCAAATGATGTTCCCTCCTAGCAGAAACAAAAATACACTGGTTAATGTCCTTATTTCCAGATTACCACCTCAATGTGTATCACTGTAGTAGATGAGGACGAGGTTATTGTTGTTGTTGTTGAAGGTCAGGCAAAGGCTACTGTTTTTGTCAAGGTAGCGCAGTGCGTGCTTTAATTTCTCTCGATGTGGCATGGCCGGACTCACGCAAAAATTGCTGAGTACTCCTACTGATTGGCTGATGTGAAGGCGTGACTGCTACGTACATGAGACTCCGAACTGCTGCGTGGCACTGCACTGCTTCCATGTGGCTTCTCTCTTGCATGCTGTGGGGAGTTTGCATCATGTTCAGCTTTACTCCCACTTCTAGTGGTGTTTTTGCCTTGCGTGCTCTTGTCGTGTTGAAATGCTTGACGATGTCACTCACATGCGTGATGTGCAAAACGCCAGGATCTGCTGCAGCACGCCAATCTTCGGCCTTGACACTGCACATGGCCTCATCAAAGGTGGCTGGGTCATTGGTGATGGTGAGGAAGAAGAGCTCGAAGTCAAAGGAGTCCAATGAGGGTAGACCAGTGCACAAGCTCAGCCGCTCTCCCCTGTTTCACTTGCCTCTTTTCAAGCCTCTCGGACCGCCGTAGCAGCTCTCTGTTTTCCTCAGAACCCTTGTTATGGTATACAGACTGTCGTGGAAGCTTTTGTGCATCCCTTTGCTGCTCCACCTCATCTGATCTAGCTCTTGGCTCCTTCTCTTTCTCAGCTCCTTCCACCTCCTTATCATTGCTGCAGTTATCACCATTACCAAAACTGCCCTCTTCTGCTGCAACTTCTTCTCCCCCCTCTGGGCCAAGTGCAAGAGTCAGTGGAACTACAATCATATAGGTCCAGGTCTAGCCCTTCATGACCTTGAAAAGGCTTCATGGCTGTGGATGATCTTTCATGCAAGAAGGCTGTAGAGTAAGTATCTCATGGTGCCGTAACCGAGGAAGACTTCCTTCACTGACTTTGCACCCTACTTGTTACAGCTGTCGGCAGGCATGTGCATGAATGCGCCACACCCAAAGACTTTCAGGTGTGTCACAGTTGGCTTGCGCCCTGCCCAGACCTCCTCCAGTGTCATGAGTGGCACAGCACAGGTTGAGATCTGGTTTTTCACGTACACGGAGGTGATGACCGTTTCCGTCCAAAGGGTTGGCCAGAGCTCTGCATCTTGGAGCATGTTGCGCATGCGCTCCATGAGCGTGAGGTTTGCATATTCAGAAACACCATTCATCTGCAATGTTCCAGGTGGGGTGGCCTCATGTCGGATCCCACGATACTTGAGGAAAATGCGGAAGTCATCGGAGAGGTACTCTCTTCCGCTGTTTGTACAAAGCACCTTTAATCATCTACTATTTTCAGTTTGTGTACCATCAATTTGTTGAATGTTTTTTCCCCTTGTTCAGTGTTGTAGGAAAGATCAGGCATGCTCAGCCCCTTATGGAGGTATGACCCCTGGATCTGTTGTAGTGTGACTCAACTATGCTCTGTCTCTTGTGAGATATGACCTGTGAGTACACCATGTGGGTGAGAGGTCAACTTGGCCATTTTGTTGATTTGGCCAAGTGAGGGGACATGAGTTCGATCTTGGCCACATGCACATCGTGGTTGTTATAGAAGCTTCCAATAAATAAATTCACTAGGAAATAAGAAGAAATAATTAGTGGTTGGTGAGTAATAATGATTGGTTGGTTTGTTACCTTGACACTAGAATGCTTATGTATTAAGCCCACAACACGTCAATTGGTGATGTGGCTGGGTGAGGCAACTTCACAGGAATGTGCTTTTGAGTTCGAGGACTGGACAGACAGTTATAAAAGGACTTGTCTTTCATGCTAATCAATTAGCTCTTGCTTGATGCTCTCTTACATATTGAAGACTTGAGCTCTTCTTGAGATGTAATACTAAGGTGATAGTATCCTCGAAGGTGAAGTGTATGCCTGTTTAATTTTGGGGTGTATGTCACATGTCAACAAAGTAAGAAGGTGTAAAAACCTTTTTGAGATTTTCAGTTTTGCAGCTTCTCTGCCAGAGGTGGTTAGTATCTAACAAAGGGTTATGGGCCTATGCCTCTAGTTATAGACGTTTCACGTATGCAACCACTAGGTCACAAGCAGGGAGAGTGCCTTCACTCTCACCCAACTTCTTTGTTTCAAGGTCAACATCAGCAGGAGGGGAATGTAACACATCTTCACATTTCCCCCTTGGGAGCTGACATCGGCCTAGATCAACCTACATCATCCTACATCTTCTTGCGACGGCCAACGTGAATAGGTGAAGCAGTTGTCTCTTCTCACCAACAGCTTACAGCGGCCTCAAATACAGGTACATCGGCATCAACAACAGGTGCAGCAGCTGTAGCAGTTGTAGTTACAGGGATGGCAGGAACAGGGGAACCACGAAATCATTCGCCCATCCTCAAGTTTGATGGAGAGGAGTTTGTGCTCTAGAAGTGGCAGTTTGAGATCATCATGGATGACAAAGATATGCTAGGATATTTTGACGGAACTATCCCAGCACCAAAGAAAGAGCTTGCTGACCTTGTGGCATGGGCCAAGCTCAATAAGAAGGCTCTCGCCATTCTTGTGTCCTCGATTCAACCCTCAATCCTTTCACACATCAGCAGTTATAAAGTGGCAGCTGCGGCATATGCCAGAATTGGCAAGGTGTTTCATTCCTCCTCACTTGCCAACTGTCTATTCATTCTACAAAACCTCATCAGCATGAGGTTTGGTGAAGGGGAGGATGTCTCTGTCTTTACGCAGAAGTTTGAGACGTTCATTCAACAAGCCACCGGCATGGGTTGGGACCTGAAATCTGATATGTAGGCCATGATTTTTCTGATGACAATGCCAAAAAGCTGGGGTCCCATGATCACAATGATTGGAGGGTGGATTGAAGATCAAGTTTCCTACACTACCGTCTCCGAGTATGTGCGAAATGAAGCCATGAGACGTAGTGGTAGTGAAGCAAACATGACTGCCTTTGCTTAATGGAGCAGCGGCACCTTCCGCAATACCTTGTCCCCTGGGTACAAGGGAAAAAATAACAAAACACCAAGGAAACTGCCATAACTGTGACAAGGCTGGATATTAAGCTCGAGAGTACCAGGCACCCAAGGAAGAGCAAGGAGCCGAGGATGAATGGCGAGGGGGAAGTGGTGGGAAGGATCCCACAAGCTTGATGGGTGAGTGTTCCTACAATAAAGGGAGGGCGATACTCAGGCCGGGAGCCTACGGCCTTGACTCGGGCACAAACAAGCACACCACTTACGAGAAGAGAGACTTCATCTCTCTTGCTCCATATGGCAAGAACTTTAGACTACCAGCAGCAAGGTTGAGGCAGCTGAGGGGATTGGTGACAAGCTGGTCATAGTGGGTGTCAAAGGTGGAGATTCCAACTTCAAGCTAGAGGGGGTGGTCTAATTTCCTTCCTTCACAGCCAATCTGCTCTCCGTCTCTAAGATAACTGACCATGGCATGGCAGTGGTATTTATGGAGAAGGAAGCGGTGATAGTCCCTACAAAGGAAATCAACATATATTACTCTGCCAAGAAGGTTGTTGCACAGGTTCCTCGTGTTGATGGACTCTAATTCTTGCAGAAAAAAACGACAATATCAACGGCTGAATCGTCGGCTGAGAGTGATGATGAGGAGAGCAGCGATGTAGATTCGGATGACAAAGGAAATTTTGGAGCAATGGAAGCACTGGCTGCGGAAGATTCGGCAACAAAACCGCAAGTAAATGCAGCCACCGTGGCTGTTCATTCTAGCCTGTGCACATCCTCCAAGGCACTTTGGGCATGTGGCTCATCGCACATCGGTGCTCATGGGAAAGTAGGAGCTAGTGCAAGGGATGGAGCTAGGTGATGAGGCGGAGGGAGCCAGGATCTTGTGTGAGCCATGCCTTCAAAGCAAAGAGAAAAAGAAACCTTTCACGCGTGCTCTTGCACCCCTTGATCTCATCCACTCTGACATGTGTGGTGCCTTTTGAATACCATCCAATGGAGGCAGCAGATATTTCCTCACATGCATTGATGACAACAACCACAATGTCTGGATATACTTTCTTAAAAAGAAAAGTGAGGTGAAATAGAACCTCCAAGCCTTTGTCGCTATGGTTGAGCGATAGAGTAGAAACAAGGTGAAGGCGTTTGGGATAGACAATGGAGGAGAGTGTAAAGCCTCCACGAAGTGGCTCAAGTTGCAGGGTATTGAACACTAGAAAACTACCCCCTACTCAACTCAAAGCAAGAGTGTAGCAGAGAGGATGAACAAGACACCCCTGGACATGACAAGGTGCATGCTCTTTGATGCCAAGCTACCTCCTAGGTTCTAAATTGAAGCAGCACGTACGGCTATCTATCTTGTGAGCCTCACACCTGTAGCAGCTTTGTGAAGGAGAGGCAAGAAGAAGCAGACACAGAAGCTGAAGACACCTCAAGAAGCATGGTCAAGCAGGAAGCTGGATACCTCCAATCTCAAGATGTTCGGTTGCACCAGCTTTGCCAAGGTCCAGATCAGTGTACGAAAGCTCGATGCAAGAGCACGAAAGTGTATTTTCATTGGCTATGACACCATCCACAAAGCTTATAGACTGTGGGACCAAGGAGCCAAGAAGGTCATCTGCAGCAAAGACGTGAGAGGGAGAGCTTCTCAAACTCAAGAACACTCCAAAACAGGGAGAGTGGCTCACTCTCCTTGAGGATGGAGATAAAGCACCAGCACAATGGCATGGGCTGGGTGCTGCAACAGGGAGAGGAGCTCATGAAGATGACTTGGAGGAATCAAAATCTGATTCCGACATGTCTGATCCTCCAGACCATGAGGAGGATGCCTCTCCCATCATCAATTACGAAGCAGACCTCCAGCATCCACATCAATAGCAACAGCTAGCAGGTCCAAGGAGCAGTTCACGCCTCAAAGTACCTCGGCAGCATTACAATGCAGATAAGGGTGAATGGAAAGGCTTCAACTATTTGTTCATGGTTCAAGAGGAGCCAAGGTCTGTCGCAGAGGCACTCACGCCGCCTGACAAAGGAGAGTGGGATAAAGCAATTTCCAGTGAACTCAACTCCATCGAGGAGAATGGGACATGGGTGCTGGTGGACAGACATGCAGGGGCTCACGTTGTGGGGTCCAAGTGGGTGCTAAAAGTAAAAAGAAAACAGGATGGCAAGACAGACAAGTATAAGGCACGGGTGGTAGCAAAGGGGTTCTTTCAACGGCTTGGTGCAGAGTACGATGAGACCTTTTCTCTGTTTGTGATGTTCGCCTCCATCCAGTCAATGCTCTCTATTGCTGCTACGGAGAACATGGAGGTCCACCAAATGGATGTCAAGATAGCTTTTCTTTGTGGAAAACTTGACAAGGAGGTGTTGATGGAGGTCCCGGAGGGGGTTGATGCTTCTGAGGGCAATGTGTGCAGATTCGTGAAGGCGCTCTATGGGCTAAAACAAGCGCAAAGACTTTGGTGCCATGAGATGGATACATTCATGGCTAAGGAATCCTTCATGCATTGTGACAACGACCCTAGCATGTACGTTCATGAGAGTGACAAAGGGACCATGTTGTTCGCCTCGTATGTCAATGACCTCATTCTATGCTCTTCTTCAACGCAGCTGCTAGACAATCTCAAGGGGCAACTGAGTAGCAGATATGAGATGAAGGACATGGGTCCTCTTGATTTCTACCTTGGAATCACCATCAAGCGTGACAGAGCAGAGCTTTTTTATCAGCCACAGCAACTGTTGTGGTTGTGGTACTTAATAATTGTATTCATGAAAGTAGTTATACTCCCGGAGAAACAATTGACTATAATGTAGTAGGAATGACATGAGGGACTGGCCTGAGTAATTTGTTTCCTTTTCGTTGTTGGCTCTGCGGAAGACGGTGTTATATTTGCCCTCAGCTATCGTACCTCCGTTTTCTCAAGACCTATCTTACGCCACCAAACGCAACCCAGGGCAGACCTAGCCGATTTGGAAGTTATTGCATACTAGGCTGTGAAGTCAGAGGCACCTGTTCCTAAGTGCAATTTGTTGGCGTTTTGGAGCCTGCAGTGACGAAGTCACTGTGTGCTCTGATGCAGCAAAGGGGTCTTGCTGCTGTCCAGGATCTCTGTGCCCACCAAGCAAACCTTGTACTCCAATGTGCGGAAGCGGAAGACTTGGATAGGAACTTGTAATTGAAAAAGACTATCAAGTACAAGTATGGTACAAGGAAACAACGGCGAAACATACCTCAGTTCAATGCTCTGACACAACCTGCCCCATCCGAGGGCGAAACACCTTGCTAGGCCGTCAAGGCTGTCGTTGCAAGGGTCTCAGCACGGTCACCTTACTTTCAGGTGAAATGGCCTCCAGGTTGTCACTACAGCCTTCTCTCCACGCTGGCAGCCACTACCAGACTTACTAGGTCGTCAGAGGACTTCTGACCCTCCTAGCCAAGCTGGTAGAGTACTTCCAGGCTTACTGGGTCGACAGAGGGGAACTCCAGCAAGACACACAGCTTGTAGACCCTCCTAACCAGACTGACAGAGCACCGCCAAACACATTGGGTCAGCAGAGGGAGACTCCAACAGTCTGACTGTCTAGACAGAATCAGCTCTGTAAAGCAGAGCTGAGGTTAGACACTAACTCTGGGCTCTCACGCCTAGACACAACTCCTGGCCCACACATGGGCAACATTAAGCAAGACAGCTCAAGCTAGGAAGCTTGAGTCTTCCACGTAGTCTGGCCACTAGAGCGAGGTAGTCAGGCCTTCAGGTAGTCAGGGGTGTCCTCCTGCCCAGGCTGGCAGACTGCTGCCAGGCTTACTAGGGTCTTGAGATGGAAGCGACTGCAGAGTCTTGGTCTGGAGGCGTTGTCTGGCAGAGATGGACTGCTGGTCGTTGGAGTTGATGTTGGAGTTGCTTGCTGAGTCACTGCTGAGTTGTTGGAGTTTCTTCTGGAGTTACTAGACTGACTGAGTCTAGTCTGCTTTTAAACTGGGATCCTGGCAAGTTGACCAGTCGCACTATGCCCAGAGGAAGCTTCCTACTGCAAGGTCGTTGCTTCCTCCTCAAGGAATCTTCCCGGTCCAAGGCATGCAACTTCCTCTTCAAGGAAGCTTCCTGAATACTGGCAACTTGGCAATGGTCCCTGCTGCTGAGTCGTGCATGTTACCGCTGACGCAGGACGGTCCCCACTCTTGGCTTCGCATGCAGCTGCTGAGACGTGCATGTAGTAGCTGACGCAGCTGCTGAGTCGTGCATGTGGTAGCTAATGCAATGCTGAGTCGTGTATGCACCAACTGATGCAGAGTGGTCCCTGCTCCAGAGCCCTGCTTGCATATGTTGATGCAAGCGGTCCCAGCAGTCCAGTCAGGTGTAGCCCCACCTTGACTGGTCTGGGCCAAGTACCCAGCAGTGCTTGCTTGCACTACGCAGCTGCAGACCAAGCTGGGCCAGCAGGCATGCACAGCCTTGCTGTGCATGCAACACACAAAGATCCAGGCTCCTTTCCCCCCTTGGAGCTGGATGCCAGAATTAAATCTGGCCTGTACATCAGAAAATTCTTGGTCAAGCCGCACCCGGGTATTTACGGATAAAAATCCGTAACTTCGCGTACAGACCTCCGATTGTCGATCCGACTGCGCCATGTCGAAGCTGTCGCTCAGCGCAGTTATCGCTCACTCTAACACAGTTGACATGATGAGAGTGATAAGTTATTCCTAGTGCTGCTTTTAGGAGTGGCGACAGAAATTCCTGCACATAAGCTAACCAATCATGCTTGAGACAGCTGAGTAGGCCTAGTTGAGTTAAGTTAAGCCAGTTGAGTTTATTGAAGTTTTTCTGAAAGTTTTTTGAACAGTGAGGACCTGAAAAAACGCTCCATGTGAGGGACAATGACTAACTTGACGGTGTATTAATTTTTAATGTGGTTAATCTTATATGTGTTGTGCCATGCTACTTCATGGTGTTGCAATGTTTTTCATTTGTCATGTTGTTAATTTCAATTGTGTTGTACATTTATATATGGATTTCCTGGTCTGTGGGAACACCTTCCACAGAAACCCCGTCTAAATTGAAGTCACAACAGCCAGATTTTATACACGACTGTGCATATAAAGTTGTCAACGAAGGAGTATCCAACCAAAATGAAGCAGCTGTGCAAGCTGATCATGTGTCCAAATCACAGACCATAAGAAGCAATGGATGCAGAAAACAAGACAATTGCAACTGATTCTTGTCAAGTTGCAAAATTTGAATATGTGACTAATGGAAATGATGAAATCCACCGTACCTGATTTCCAGCCACGCCACTGATGGCCCTTTACTTTGGAACTTGTGGACGAATCGAGTCTATTCCATAGGTTACAGTATCTCCATGACTAACACAAAAAAGGGGAGTGGGAGGGAGGGGGGGGGGGGGGGGGGGGGCGAAGAGGTGAAGGAGAATGAGGAGGAAGAGTAGGAGGATGAAACCGAGGGTGAGGAGAAGGTGGTGGTGATGGCAGTGGTGGTGGAGGTGGAGGAGGAGTAGTTGGAGGAAGGGAGAATGAGGAGGAGGAGGAGGAAGAGGAGGAGGAGACGGACGAAAAGGAGGTTGAGGAGGAGGAGAAGGAGGAGGAGGAAAAGGGAGGAGGAGGAGGAGGAGGAGGAGGAGGAGGAAGGGGAGGGAAAGAGCAGGAGGAATAGGGGCAGGGATGAGGGAAAATGTCCAGGTTTGTGTGATTTCTTTTAGAGCCTTCCTGTGGATGGCACAGTGATGGTCTGTCCCTGTGACATTAGCATGGAATGAATAGCACTGGCAATTTCACTTTCCTTGGATACAAAAAAAAGTTTAATAGGGAGTAGAAATGTTTAAGAAATTGATTATGGGTTCAAAGACTTCCTTGGGTGAGGAGGATGGCTCCATTGTCTGATTTCCTTTCCTATGTTTTTTTTTGTTGTGGAATAACGTTATGTTCTTTTTCATGTTTCATTGCCTCTTCCAAAGAAAAATCATAAGTTCTGCTCCTTCCTCCTCCTAGGTATATTTTCCTATGTTCATTCAGATACTTTCATGCAAAGAAGTGAGAAATAGAGCTGAAAGCACACTGCAGAGGCAGCAGCCAAAGCCCCATTCTGTCAATGGAGTTCTTTATTGCACTTGCTTTATTGATAAGAAAACCCAGAATTACTAAGTAATATTAGGTTAAGCTGTTTGTCTTAAGGGGCTGCAGCAGTTTGTTTCCTTTTCATGACTTTCATGGCTCCTTCCAGCCACCACTTGCTTTGTTAGTGCATGCAAAATGTTTCACCCAGCTGGTATTGGGACTAACAGTATTGTGCTATACTGTGTTGTTGTAACATGGTACTGCAACAACGTGGTATGGTATGGTATGGTATTGGCATGAGCCTGCCAAGGCACCGTCTTGTGGTACTGTTGTAACGTACCAAAGTGCACTACCACAATACTGTTGTTCTTCTATGCCCCCTGGTCACTGCTATGGCTTGACGGACAGGTCGGGCATGCACTGCTCCCCTTGGAGTAAGTCCCCCAAACCTTGTTTGTTGTGCAAGTCCAAGTGAGACACCAGAAGTGTAGGGCAACGGATAGCATGTTGGACTAGGGACAACAGGTCCTGCGATCGAGTCTTGATGGGCGCAGGAGGTTTTTTTACCTTCCTGTACAGGGGGGAGTTTATTAGACATTTCTCCATGCATAAGGAGAGCGCGCCACTTGGCAGTCAGTGGATGCGCCAATTGGCGGACTGGTGAGGTGGTGTGGAGTGACCACCCCAAAAGTGCCACTACCCACACACCTTAGAAGCCAAGCCTAGGACTATATGTACCAGGCTCATTCCTCATTCTAATTACGCAATCTGGCCTTAGATTCTCCTCACAGAGTTGTCCAACTAAGGAACAGTATAAAGAAGACACTGGTTGGTCTAAGCCCCAGGAGTTAGTCTTTGACTAGCACCTCGCGTGAAAGTGACCAAGTGTTAAGTGGACACAGTTGCTAGCAAGTGATTTCCTAGGAACTGCTCAGTGTGGAACCGTGATCCTGAGGGTGATATCTTCTCCTAGCTGAAATGCTAGGAGCGGANNNATTCTAATTACGCAATCTGGCCTTAGATTCTCCTCACAGAGTTGTCCAACTAAGGAACAGTATAAAGAAGACACTGGTTGGTCTAAGCCCCAGGAGTTAGTCTTTGACTAGCACCTCGCGTGAAAGTGACCAAGTGTTAAGTGGACACAGTTGCTAGCAAGTGATTTCCTAGGAACTGCTCAGTGTGGAACCGTGATCCTGAGGGTGATATCTTCTCCTAGCTGAAATGCTAGGAGCGAACGGCAGGTGCTCTTGTGTCGGCCCTGTTTTCTAGTCCGTTCACCTCAGGCCGGTTGACAAAGGGTTATGGTCCCACACTGACCAGTTGTAAGGCACGCTACTCTCAACTCTGTTACTCTCTCTCCATCAGCTCCATCAGCTCCGTCTGCTTCATCAGCCGCAACGGCTGAACTTACACCGAACACATAGGGACCAAGAACAAGCTCTGCCCTTGGAGGCACGACCCTTCGGTCCCAACCAGGACACACTCTGCCCTTGGAGGCAAGACCCTGGGTGTGCTAGTGCGAGCTGACTTCTTTGTTTGCAGGAAAACATCGGCTGGAGGGGGAAGCAACGGAACTGCACCTTTAAACCGGTAGCAGACATCAGCTAACATCAGCCTACATCGGCCTGAACGCAGCAGAGACACAGGAAGCACGCAAGGGCAACAAAAATGGTTGACCCATCAGGAGGAGTGGAGGCTGTCGCAGGGCAGTCCTCAAACTCAACAGTGGCTACCACAGGGCAGAACACTGGAGCAAATGTGAATGCTACGTCACTGCCGCAAGGTCTTGGACTGTTGGGAGGAATCCCCATTTTTGAGGGGATTGAATTTCCCTTTTGGAGATGGCAGTTTGAGCTGGCAATGAAAGTGCGTGGCTTCATCAAGTTACTGAAGGGAGAGGAGCAGGTTCCCGCAGAGGGCACACCCGAGCATGAGGCATGGATGGATCGAAATGATATAGTCATGTCATTCCTTAGCAACGCGATAGCCAAGAAGTATGTTTTCATCATTGCGGGGTAAACACTGGCTTCGGATGCTTTCACCAAGCTCAAGCGTGTGCACCAATCCACCTCCCTTGTGAACAGATTATTCATCCTACAACGGCTGATCAGCATGCGGGTGAATGAGGGGGAGTCTATCCCTGATTTATTACAGGAGTTTGAAGGACTCCCTGGGGAGGCTCGCCAAATGAACTTGGCCCTTGATGAAAAGATGCAGGCCATGATCCTCCTGATGGCGCTACCAGAGAGCTGGAGCCCAATGATCACCGTTATGGGTGGTTGGAAGGAGAACGACCTGACATACACGACAGTGTACGAGTACGTGCAGAACGAGGCCACCCGTCGCAGAGGCAGTGAGGCTAACTTCTCATCCTATGCCGCACGCTACAACGGTTGCGGGAGCAAAGGGTCGGCCTCTGGTCAGAAAGGCGGCAGCGGAAGCGGTGGTGGCGGAGGCAACAATGGCGGCAAGGCTCCCAAGCGACAGGGAAGTTGCCACAACTGCGGCAAACCTGGGCACTGGACAAGAGAGTGCAGGTCGCCAAAGAAGGAAGACGGTGTAAGCAGTGGGAACAAAGGCAACAAAAAGGGTGGCAAAGAAGCCACCAACATGATGGTACAGAGCACGCCTCCGGCAAAAGGAGCGGCGCTGCTCAGGCCGGGAGCTTTTGGGCTTGACTCCGGCACTGATCTTCACTCTAGCAACGACCAGGCTGGATTTGTCTCCATCCGCCCCACCGATCCGCGGTTTAGATGCGCAAATGGTAGCATTATGAGCGTAAAGGGAGTGGGAGACAAGCTGGTGAGCATCAGCCTCAATGGTACAGAGAAGGATCTACGGCTACGTGACGTGGTCTACATGCCCTCCTTTGTGGAAAACCTCCTGTCCGTATCAAAAACAACGGACAACGACATGACGGTGGTGTTCACACAGAAGACGGTGGTCATTGCCAGGAACAAAGACATCAAGGTCCTTCATGACAACAAAGATCTTGTGGCACAGGTTCCACGGGTTGACGGGCTCTACGTATTGCAGACAACGACAGCAAAGATCTCGGAAGACGAGGGTCATGCAGGTGCAGCAGAGGCAGTGGTCTCGGCACCAACACAGGAAAGCACACCAACGAAAACTGAAAAAGCGTCCTCTGCCGCAAAGGACGAAGACGCTGATCTGTGGTATAGACGCTTTGGCAACATTGCAAACAGCATGCTCCAAGTCATCCAGCAACAACAGCTGGTCCGCGACATGGATGGTTGCAAGAAGGATGCGGTTGGGTGTGGCAGCCTGTGTGAACCTTGCCTCTAAGGCAAGACCAAGCGAACGCGCTTTGAGCGCAATGGTCGCCGCGCAGAAACAGCCCTTTACCTTATTAACACCGACGTGTGCCGACCCTTTCGCATGGCGTCAAATGGTGGTAGCAAGTGTTTTCTGACCTTCATAGACGACCACAGCCGCAAGGTGTGGATCTTCTTCCTCAAAACAAAGGGAGAGGTCAGAGAAAAGTTGGAGGATTTTGTCGCCATGGTGGAGCGGCAAACTGGAAAGAAAGTCAAAGCATTGCGGAGCGACAACGACGGAGAGTATGAGGCATGCAAGGGCTGGTTGCGGCAACATGGGATCAACCACCAGCCCACAACGCCTTACACGTCGCAGAGCAATGGTGTTGCCAAATGGATGAATCAGACTATCCTCGGCATGGTGCATAGCATTCTCTTTGATGCAAAGCTTCCATCGCGGTTCTGGGCGGAAGCGGCAAGAACGGCATGCTATCTCGTCAACCTGACTCCTGCGGCTGCTCTGGGCAGGCGCAGAAAGAAGAAGGGCAAGCAACAGATGACGCAGATGTTTGGTCAGGGAAGAAGCCGGACGTATCACACCTGAAAGTATTTGGCTGCACCGCATGGGCTAAGGTCCAGGCGGGTGAGGGTGCCAGCAAGCTCGATGCAAGAGCGTGAAAGTGTGTTAAGGTGGGCTATGAGACGGCCCACAAGACATACCGCTTGTGGGACCTGGCAGGAAGAAGACTCATCACCAGTCGGGACGTAACCTTTGATGAAAGAAAACCAGGCAAGGAAGAGATGCTTTACCCCACGCAAGCTCCAAAACAGGGAGAGTGGTTGGTGCTGCTGGATTCAGGAGATCAAGCTCCCAAAAACTGGCAAGTGGTGCCAGTGCCGCAGGCCGTGAAGAACAGTGGTGTGGCAGGGAGAGCGGCTGAGCAGGCTGACGCAGTGACGAGCTCCGACACAGAGTCGGAGACGTCTGAGGCCTCTGAAACCAGCTCGGAGGCCAGTGGCTCTTCAAAAGAAGAAAACTTAACTTCAGGACAGCCAGCAGCACAGGAGCAACATCATTGCGAAGATCCACCAGCAACGGAACGTCGCAGCACACGACGAAGAAAACAAACTCCAAAGTACGATGCTGACACCGGAAGCTGGACTGGACTGAGCTGGTCCTGTCTGGCTCAGGGAGAGCCGCTCACTGTGGCTGAGGCCCTGGCAAGGCCCGATGCGGCCAAGTGGAAGGAAGCGGTGGACAACGAGCTCACGTCCATCGAAGAAAATGGCACATAGGTGCAGGTGGACAGACCCGCTAACGCTCACGTGGTGGGCTCAAAGTGGGTGCTCAGGTTGAAGCGGAAGCAAGATGATAGCATCGACAAGTACAAGGCAAGGGTCGTGGCGAAAGGATTCTCATAGCGCGCATGGCCTGAGTACGATGAGACCTTCGCACCGGTCATTACGTTTGCCTCCATCAGGTCCCTGCTTGCCGTCGCTGCCGCCAAAGATCTTGAGATCCATCAGATGGGTGTGAAGACAGCTTTCCTTTATGGGAAGCTCAACAAGGAGGTGTTAATGGAGGTACCGAAAGGTTTCAAGCACCCGAGGGTAAGGCGTGCAAGCTGGTGAAGGCGTTGTACGGGCTGAAACAGGCCCCGCGGATCTGGTACAAGGAGATGGACAGCTTCATGGCTGAGATTTTCTTCGCATATTGCAAGAATGACCCTAGCGTCTATGTGCGAGAGGACGAACGTGACTTGCTGCTCGTGGCGTTGTACGTGGACGATCTTATCATGTGTTCTTCCTCGCAGGAGGCCCTTACGGACCTCACGAAAAATCTGGCCAGCAGGTTTATGATGAAGGACATGGGGCCTCTCGAGTACTACCTCGGGATTGCTGTTCACCGCAACCGCAAAGCAGGCACCATCGAGCTCAAGCAGACCAAGTACATCATGGACGTCTTGAAGCGCTACAACATGGAGGACTGCAAAACCGTCAGCACCCCCATGCCCTTTGACTGCGAGCTCTCTTCCTCCATATCACCAAGCAACGAGGCAGACCGGCGGGAGATGCAAAACATTCCATACCATTCCGTTGTTGGGAGCCTCATGTATGCGATGGTGGGAACGCGACCTGACATTGCTTATGCGGTGGGTCAGGTGAGCAGGTTTGTGGCTAACCCTGGGCCAGAACATTGGCAAGCCGTCAAGCGGATTTTTCGCTACCTCAAAAAGACTCGGCACGTCGCGCTTCGATTTGGAGGTTTAGAAGGATCATACTTGCTGCGACTGACATGCTACAGTGACGCGGACTGGGGAGGACGGATTGATGACAGGAAGTCCACCTCAGGATTTGTCTGTCTTCTCAATGGTGGTGCGGTCTCGTGGGCAAGCAGGAAGCAGGGCTGCATCTCGCTTTCTACTGCTGAGGCGGATTACATTGCACTCTCCGAAGTGTGCAAGGAAACACAGTGGCTTCGTAGTTTGCTTGATGAGATCAAGGCACCACAAGATGAAGCAACAGTCATCCGCATCGACAACCAAAGTGCCATCGCTATGGCAGAGGTTGACATGATCTCCCGGCGGACAAAGCACATCGACATTCGGTACCACTACTCGCGTGACCTTGTCGCCAAGGGCGTCGTGGAACTGGAGCACGTCATAACCAAGAAAATGCTTGCGGACTTCTTGACAAAGCCGCTAGACAGCGACTTGCATGTTGCAGGTGTTCAAGGAGTCGGCATGGTGGATGCAAGAGATGAGAACTAAAGACCAAGAAAGCTGACGTGCACAAACACAACCCAGAGCTACAGGTTCATGTGGAAGAAAACTACCACCGCAGGTGGCCTGAGGTGCAAGAGAGAGATTGTTGTTCTTCTATGCCCCCTGGCCACTGCTATGGCTTGACGGATAGGTTGGGAATGCACTGCTCCCATTGGAGTAAGTCCCCCAAACCTTGTTGGTTGTGCAAGTCCAAGCGAGACACCAGAAGTGTAGCGTAACGGATAGCATGTTGGACTTAGGGACAACTGGTCCTGCGATCGAGTTTTGATGTGCGCAGGAGGTTTTTTGACCTTCCTACACAGGGGGAAGTTTCTCAAACATTTCTCCATGCATAAGGAGAGTGCGTCACTTGGCGGTCAGTGGATGCGCCAATTGGCGGACTGGTGAGGTGGTGTGGAGTGACCACCGCAGAAGTGCCACTACCCACACACCTTAGAAGCCAGGCCTAGGACTATATGTACCAGGCTCATTCCTCATTCTAATTACACAATCTGGCCTTAGATGCTCCTCACAGAGTTGTCCAACTAAGGAACAATATAATGAAAACACTGGTTGGTCTAAGCCCCAGGAGTTAGTCTTTGACTAGCACCTCGCGCGAAAGTGACCAAGTGTTAAGTGGACACAGTTGCTAGCTAGTGATTGCCTAGGAACTGCTCAGTGTGGAACCGTGATCCTGAGGGTGATATCTTCTCCTAGCTGAAATGCTAGGAGCGGACGACAGGTGCTATTGTGTTGGCCCTGTTTTCCAGTTGACAAATACCACACAAAAAAAAGACCATATAATTTTATCTGNTATAATGAAAACACTGGTTGGTCTAAGCCCCAGGAGTTAGTCTTTGACTAGCACCTCGCGCGAAAGTGACCAAGTGTTAAGTGGACACAGTTGCTAGCTAGTGATTGCCTAGGAACTGCTCAGTGTGGAACCGTGATCCTGAGGGTGATATCTTCTCCTAGCTGAAATGCTAGGAGCGGACGACAGGTGCTATTGTGTTGGCCCTGTTTTCCAGTTGACAAATACCACACAAAAAAAAGACCATATAATTTTATCTGTTAAGATACCATGTGACTTCTTGGGCAATGGCCCGCAGGTTCAGGCAGATGAATGCTATTTTGGCAAGCAGTCACGCATGCGGAGTGGTAGATCCTGCCAATTTTTACAGTTTCCATTGCTCCCTAGTGAAGACATGTGCACCATAAAGGACACGGTTCAGGGTATTTCTTTCCAAATATTGAGGTTGAGTTCAATGTCCAAAGGTCAACCTTTGGGCAAGGTTCTGCAAATGTGAAGTCGAGGACCAGGGGTTTGGAGGGGGGTGGGGGGGAGCATGACTGATGGTTCCATTGCATGTATTTGAAACGAGTGCCTGTGAAGCAAGACACTGGTGCCTGTGAGCACTCCCAAAACGGAGCTTTGCCTCTGCTACAAAATGAAAAACAACCCCATTCGCCCTCCACCCCTAGTGTGGCACATGGGGGGGGAGGGGGGCGGGGGGTCTGGGTTTGTTTGAAGATACTCACCCTCTTGATTTCAAGACTCTAGTAGCACCATTTAACTGAGAGAGTGGATCGTTTTTAAAAAGTTGTTTATTTCTTGCCTGCTCTTTTTATTGGAGGAAGAAACACCTTTTCCAAAATTACTTTGTACACAAAATGTCTATCTTTCATCTTGCACTCAATGAGACAACATAAATTTTATCCTGTCACAATCTTCTCGGTTGCAACACCCATTGACAGAAACCATGTTGTACATTGGCACCATGTAATTACCATTTTTTTTCATGCGCATCATGCCATGTAAACAGCATATACCATGGCATATGAAGGATACTGACTCTACCTTGGGTTTGTTACGAATGTCCGTATTCACCTTTAAGGGAACTATGATACAGCGGTAATGAATACTGAAGGACGCGAGTACCATGCTGTTCAGTGCCGCGGTACACAATTACCATGGTTTTTGAATTCTGGCGTCAACCATGATACCTTTATGTTGCGGGCTGAAGCTAGCATTCGACCCCGATGAAATTCATCATGCAGTGTGATTATTTGGATTGTGGAGAACAGGAAACTTTTCAAGTACTCATTTGACGAACGTCATGGTGAAGCAGGTATTCTTGGAAAGAAACCCACTAAGAATGATTTGCCTTTGCAATTGATGGGTGTGGTCATAACCTTCATTTCCATTGAAAAGAGCAACACCACGAGGAAGAAGCAGGTGCATTTCATGGAACATTCCCATCCTGAAAGGGCTGTTGGGGATCCTTTAGAAAACATTCTGTTGTGGTAACGTCCATACAAATTTCAAGAAGTAGTAGTGAGGAATTCGGACCTTTCACCATTCCTAGTCTTTGCAGCAGGAATGCATGAATCTTTGTGAATTTAAATGGATTATTCATTTTGTTTCCATGCCTAGCACTCTGTTCATTTTAGGAGCAGGTTGTGTCATATGCTGACTGGGAGGGTAAGCACACTCCTAGCAGGAGGGGAGGACTATGGTTGTCTACTCCCGTGACTTTGAGCGGTCAAGAGTTTCTAGCCAATGCATAAAATGATCTCTGATTCAGATACACAGCTCTGCATGTGCATAAGCAGTAGTTACCTTTCCACATGTATGTATGATTGCCTTTGTGGGAGCCATGAGCCGTGGTGCTTGCGATTTCCCATTGATGATGCACTTCAGGCTTGGCTTGTTTATTGGGAAAAACTCCATCTCTGCTTTTGTTGTATGGCTTAAAGCCAGTAATTTTTTGGAAGGAAGGCAGGATTGGCCTGTTTTTTTTTCTGGGCTCACTACAGAGCAACATCTGCTGGTTCATGGCATTGGAGAATTAAATGTAATCCAACTGCTGCAAGGCCAAGACTCAAACTTGATCTTGGACCACATTAAGTTTCCTGGAATTTCTAGACAGAAACTCGTATTGTGCAGTCCCGAGTGTGTTAACCCTCAAACAAAAACTTGAAAGGACATATGTTAGCTTGTTGCAAAGTTCGAGATGTGAAGAACACACTCACGGAGTGTGGCCACGAACCGTGAACTATGCAATGAATGGCACCACTGCAATGTCAAAGTGATATTTTTTCTTCTTCGTTTGAGATCCAAGGTTAAGGTCAAAGACCCGGATGGAATCTTTAGTGACAACAAACAAGAGTGAGATGCATCATATAAACGGAAAACTGGGGTACAACGAGGCCCTCTAGAACAGCAAAAAAACCATTCCACATGCGTTCAGGGTGCATGTTTACCCAAATTGGCGTTTGCTTTGATACTAGCAGCCTTGGGTGTTCCTTGGTGGTGATTCACTACCAACACAATGTGCTCACATGGTGTTAGTTTCCACCCAATGCCATTTCACACACAAGAAAAATAAAGTGGTACTCACACTTGTTGTGGATAGGACCACACACTCTCACATTTCCATCAACGTGCGAAAGAAATGGGGCTCCATGCGTTGGTGTACCACATGAAAACGTGGTTTGGTTGTATGTGAATTGGCAAGGCCGTGTCGTGAGTTTCCCCATTGACCCTCACAACTTTGTGGTGGAATTTCCTGGTCACCATCTCTTTCGCGCCCATCCAATTTGGTGTCCCATGTTCCACTCTCACCTACAGACATGTCTCAACCGCCCTAAATTGCAGGTTTGTACCATGCCGAGTCACCAAACCGCTGATTTTGCACATCCATGTGCGGCCCTTCCAACAGGTTTGCACCACACCCTCTAGATTAAGACAGAGCTGTGAAATAGATGCGTGCACACAGTAGAAAATCTCTCCCACCAAGGAGACTACATAAAAAAAAAAAAAAAAAAAGAGCATGGGTAGGGGCCAGTCAACTGGCTATCCTATTGCCGTGACCGGACCACCCCTTCGCTACCTCCCCAGCCAGAGTCTCTCCCATCGGCAAATTTCGTCACACCAACCTCCAAGACATAGAACATGGTCTTGGAACCCATGAGAGAAGGCTAGCCCTTTTTCTCTACAAACAATTCATTCCACTGTTTCAGCACAACACAATCTCATCACACCGCAGCATTTATCCCATGCTTGGCGTCCTCCGTTTGGCCCTGAAGGGGGCATGGCCTTGACCAGCATGATGCCTGATTCTAGCATCAACAATGTTTGCATCAATTGAAGATGCAGAAAATGCCGATGGAGACAGGTGCTGGTGGCTGCTGCTTTTGGTGCCGCGTGGGGTCAACCCTAGAGCAGCAATGATGCGGTCAACCGCAGCTCGCATACTCTTGTGTGCTGCGGCTTTTCTGTTGCTCGCATGCGACAAATTTTCTCCTGAGATTCCTTGGGCCACCCACACCTGCAAACACAGGAGTTGAAGGTTCAGTCGTGCACAGAGGAGGAGTGAGCAGGAAAAAAAATGCTTGCCCCCATCCCCAAACCTCCCTCGCCCCTCCTGTCCTTCTCAACATGGACAAATGATTGCATACTTAGCGTTACAAGTCCAGCGAGGCTTACCTCTTCAAGCACTTGACTTGATCTAAAGAATTGCTCGCCAGAGAATGTGTGAGCTTGCGCCACTTAATCTGGTGATGGCATTGGTGAGTCATCATCCACTTGGTAGTCAGAACTGAGACCACCAGCTGCTGCCTCTTGGGCAGCCGGAACTGCTGCACAAGCGTATAATGGTTTGGACTCTCTTCTCAAAAGAAGTTCATGTTCAGTGGCGGCAGCTTTAGAGGAGCTCTCCAAATCAGGAGACTCCAGGAGCAGCAAGTCCACTGAAGCATACTGAAGCTGCCCTGCTGGGCTGGTCCTGTGGCGAAACATGTGCCTGCTGCTGCGAACAACACCGCATGCTGGACCAGGATTTGGAAAGGTTGCTGATTTTGTGCGGCTCAGGCATCCAATCTGGAAACCTGACGCAGAAGAAGCCTTGCCAGTACTGCTGGCACTCAGTTGTCCTGCATGTGGCGTGGAGGCCTCGGATGGAGATGCCTCTGAGTCAACATGATGCAGACTTAGAGGTGGGACTACCACCTGCAGTTTCGCAACTTTTTTTGCCAGAGAAACACAGGACAACTGCTGCGATGAGACGGCTTGAAGTTTCCTGCCCATCGTGGTGAGACCAGCACAAGTTGTGGGAGCCGCACCATTGCCATGATGCTCGGCAGCAGCGATGGTGCTTCCGCAAAGGCCATCGCTTTCAGTGTCCCCTCTGCCATTTTGGCTGAAGTTGGTGTTGCCATCTGGTAATGCAGCAAACATCTTCCCCTTGGTGGACTGCTGGCCAAGGAAAGACGATGGGCTTGTACCTTGATTGCCAGAGAAGGGGAAGGGGCCTTCAGCCTCATTTTCCAGTCTACCAGGCAGGCAACCTAACCAAGATGGGCTTACAGTCCCATCCTGGCTGCCTCTGTCTTGCAACGTGTGTGTGCCACTGATGTTGCTGAACCCGTCTTTCAGACCGCCCTCTTCATCTGATGTCGTAGATGAAAGGGCTACGAACTTGCCAGGAGCAGTCTCGGGATGAGCAGTAGAAGTGTTTCCGCATCCGGGTCCGGTGGGAGTGTCAGCAGTGGTTCCTTGAGATTGTACGAGGGCTTTCCAAGAATCCCTAGAGGCCAAGCTGTGGCCAGGGATGGCTGCTTGACCTTCTGCAGTGAGGTCGTCACAGAGGACGAGCCCATCTCGGACAACAGCAAACATGCATGTGCTTTGTGACCTTGATGTTGGCGAAAGCTTTGGTGCTTTGATAGCTTCTTCCACACTTTTGCTCGGCTCTTTGTTGCGCCCGCTGCTGAACACGTCACTGGAAAAAATTGCTTTCTGGCAGCCAACGCTACAAACGCTGCTGTCCCAAGTTCCGCTGCTCCTACTCATCTTGCTGGAGCTGATGTTTCTGCTTCTGTTGCCACTGGCGCAACTGCTACTGCTTCTGAAGGTGGTGCTACTCTTGGTGCTGCTCATGCTCCTGCTGCTGCTGCTGCTGCTGCTGCTGCTGCTGCTGCTGCTGCTACTGCTGCTACTGCTGCTACTGCCGCCGCCGCTGCTACCAATTGGCGTGTTGGTGTCGATAGTACCACAGGTAGCACTGACACGGCTCCAGCCTCCAGCGCCGCCAGTATTCACAGCGGCACAAGTATTCGCATGACCTTTGAAATCACCATTGGAGTCAGCGTCCGCCTCAACCTCAGCACATGCCACATCCAGCGACAAACGCATCATCTTCGCTCTGCATCGCTGTGCCCACGGGGCGGCGGAGGGCGGTGAGAAGGAAAGGGTAGACAGGAGGGGGGGGTAGGATGGGTCGGTGGTGGAGGAGGAAGAATAGGAGGAGGAGGAGGAGGAGGAGGAGGAGGAGGAGGTGGTGGAGGAGGAGTAGTAGGAGGGGAAGTTGTAAGTAGAATGATCCGTCTTAAGACCAACGCAGAGCTTGGGCGTATTCGTGAAGCCGTGAATTCCTTGAACAGCTCCTTCGCATGCTTCTGCTGCTAGCTTTGTTTCTACGGCTGCCGTTGCTGTTGATATTCCCTTTGCTGGTGGTGCTAGTCGTGGTGCTGGTGCTAGTGGGGCTGATGGTGCTGGTGCTGGTGCTGCTGTTGGTGCTGGTGGTGGTGCTGGCGCTGGTGCCGGTGGTGGTGCTGGAACCGGTGGTGCTCGTCCTGACGTCTCTAGTTCCAGGAGCATAGGCTGCTGCAAACGGTGATGCCTGTTGCGTCCCTCAATGCTGCGCAACGTGCCCACATTGTAGCTGGTGCCTTCTGACGTTGTCTAGTGCGAACCCGCCAGGGCATTTTCCCGATCTTGGGGATAGGGAGAATCGTATCACTAGGTGCCGTGCAAATTTGCATCTGGACGTGGAGGTGGACCTGCATGTCCACTTGGGTGTGGATGAGACCGCCCCTGAGGGGATGAAATTCGCCATCGTCGAATTCGGGTTTGCACGGGGGCCTCCCGAGTCCGCTGAGTGTTCTGAATTGAGGTATCAAACTCAATCTTCGCAGTAGGCTGCAATGGCGAACGTCCGTTGCCTTCGTACACCAATATAATCGAAGGCGGTGTTCACCACACCTCGCGTTTCTTGTCGTTGGCCCTTCAGCTGCAACCGAGCATGGGAAAACCAGTGGACCCTTCTAGTCCGTCAATTTTGGCGTTCGGTCCACACTCCACCGGGGTCGAAGTGTGGACACAACCGAGCAGGCAGAGATTGGCGGCAGGTTCGCTGCGATTCTACAGCGGATTCGCGCCAACGCGCTGGGAAGGGCGGGAGGAAGCGGCTCACAGTTAATAGGAATCTGAAAGGCGCGGTGGCTTTTGTTCGATGGGAGGAAAGCTTGGTGGAAGACGAACGAACTTAACCTGCTATACAACAGCAGCAGGATGGCGCGGCGCGGCCGTGGCTCCGGCGTCTGATGCCTCCGGTTGCCCTCAGGGGACCTGCAGCGACATGTGCCGACGACGCTGAACTGGAGGAGCTGAAGTGCGACAGCAACAAATGCCGCCCGAAAAGTCATAGCTGTCTGTCGGACTCCACAGGCCCTTCGTCTTCGCCCTTCAATCTTCTATCACCCAGATTCCAGTCGGAATGCTATTGGTCCCAAATATCCTTGTCTTTCCTTCAGTCGCAAACGACGGACTTCAGCAGGAGGGAATGTCGGCCGGTAGTCTGATCACTCGGGAGCCGCGCTCCATCGAGGGAGTTCCCCTTGGGGCCCCCGACTGACCACCAGTGGCCCACTGGTGCTTCCCGTCGGCAGAAACATGATTAGCCGGGACTTCCTAGCGCATGAGGGGCGGGGGGGGGGGGGGGGGGGGGGGAGGGAGGGAGGGAGGTAAAGAGAGGGGGAAAGGGGGAAACACACACACACAGAGAGAGAGAGAGGGGAAGAGGGCGAGGGGTAGACAGAGAGAGAGAGAGAGAGAGAGGGGGGGGGGGGGGGGGGGGGGGAGGGAGGGAGGGAGGTAAAGAGAGGGGGAAAGGGGGAAACACACACACACAGAGAGAGAGAGAGGGGAAGAGGGCGAGGGGTAGACAGAGAGAGAGAGAGAGAGAGAGGGGGGGGGGGGGGGGGGGGGGGAGGGAGAGAGAGAGAGACTGCCCCTAGTTAGCGGAATCAGTGACCGAGGGACGGGGCTGGGGGGGGGGGGGTGGGGGCAGATGCCGGTGCCGAGCTCGATCAGGGAAGGAAGCTTTCAAAGCATCGGACGGCTAGACGCAATATGTACAGTTCGGGTACGCGGTTAGCCGGCACTCATTCTGTTAAGCCCCTGTGGCTCGTTGCCGTCCTGTACATGTTTTGGGCTCTGATTGTGAAGTACACAACTCGGGTTCTTGAGCAAAGGAGGGTGCTTTCTTGACGAAAGAAACTCCCCGCCGAGAGTAGCGGTGAGCTTGCGATTAACGAACTGCTCAACTCGTTCCTTGCAGACTGCGTCCAGCTTAGAGGCCGTCCAGACTGATCCGATGGCCACGATGGTGGGAAATAAAAATATGGGAGAAAACAGAAGAGAAGAATCTGACGATCGCCTTCACCTAGATCGAGGCCATCACGTCCACACAGGTGATGGTGCGCTGATGGGTCCGGTCACTTGTCCGCCCGCGCCATGAGAGAACCGTCACACATTTCCGACCTCTGCGATTGTCAGTGAACCTTTGCGAAGGTAGCAAAACAGCGCAAGATTCAAATTTGAGCGACCTTGCAGATGCCTGTCCGCGGTCTTCCGGAGGGGGCCCAACGCAGGCCCATCCGACTTCGCGGCTGAGGGGTGTTGATGGCTTGCCTCTCAACAGCCAGCGCGACCGGCCTCACCTCGAACCGTCGGTACCCGGAGGGCCCTCGAGGGAGAGTGGGATACTGTGTATAAGTACCAACATCTGCCACAGGGCAAAGCCCTGTGGCAGGGGGGGCCGGGTCGCAGGTGATTGTATTAAATAGCAAGCGACAGAAGATCCAGCCAAGCGCCCGATTTTGTCTCCAGCGCAAAATTTTTTAGCACCAGGTTTCTTTTTGGATGTGGTGACCACGTTGGCACAAGATGGGGTGACGATGTTGTCAACGAGATCGGATGACAACGTTTTGTACAAAACAAACGTGTTCGGTGTAACAAACCTCGTTGTCGTGGACGAGGAACGACTGATGATGTCAACATGAAGACAAACCTCCTGCGTAATAAACATCATTGGTTTACTACATAGTGGTTTCGTATGGAACGAAACGAGAAAGTAAGAAAGAATCCCGTATATAACAGGAAGCATATTCCAAACGTGTAAAACGAAAGAAACCAGAACGTCTTTTTAAGGAATACCACTCTTGTTACAAACAAGACCACGCAGAATTCATGGTTCTCGTAACAAACCAAAATGGTATCTTTATACTGAGGGTCAGGGGGTGGATGGGGCAGCGGCGCGCATACCGATGGCCCCATGCGTCACGGGGACACCGCTCATGATAACGAAAAGGTGAACGCACCAGGTCGTAGGGCACAAAGAACGCTACGCAACGAAATTTACGGCATGCGATTCTGATACCAGAGCGTACCGCGGTGAATGCTTCAGCACTGGGGGGTGAGGAAAAGGGGGGGGAGCAGCGGCATGCACACCCACAGCTGAATGTGTCATGGGAGCACCCAATGCGATAATGACAAGGAAAATACACCGAGACGTAGGCCACGGAAAATGCTGCGCAGCGCAACTTACGGCACGCAATTCCGATACCATACGGGACTACAGGAGCGATGGAGGTGAGGGGGTCACGGTGCGCACACAGCACCGCACCATGGGGCTAAGAAACCATGGGGCATTTAATCAAAGCAAAAGCGCAGTGCAGTAGGGCTTGCCAAAGGCTACCGGAAACAATTTACGGCTCGTCGATTGGTGTCCGATCGCCCCTGGTTCCGCCGACCACACCGGAGAGACGGTGGGTGCGCACACAGCACCGCACCATGGGGCTGGGAAACCATGGGGAATTCAATCAAAGCAAAAGCGCAGTGCAGTAGAGCTTGCTAAATTCTACCAGAGAAAATTTACGGCTCGTCGATTGGTGTCCGATTGCCCCTAGTTCCGCGACCACACCTGAGAGACGGTGGGTGCGCACACAGCACCGCACCATGGGGCTGGGAAACCATGGGGAATTTAATCATAGCAAAAGCGCAGTGCGGTAGGGCTTGCCAAAGGCTACCGGAAAAAATTTACGGCTCGTCGATTGGTGTCCGATTGCCCCTGGTTCCGCCGACCACACCGGAGAGACAGTGGGTGCGCACACAGCACCACACCATGGGGCTGGGAAACCATGGGGAATTTAATCAAAGCAAAAGCGCAGTGCGGTAGGGCTTGCCAAAGGCTACCGGAAACAATTTACGGCTCGTCGATTGGTGTCCGATTGCCCCTGGTTCCGCCGACCACACCGGAGAGACGGTGGGTGCGCACACAGCACCGCACCATGGGGCTGGGAAACCATGGGGAATTTAATCAAAGCAAAAGCGCAGTGCGGTAGGGCTTGCCAAAGGCTACCGGAAAAAATTTACGGCTCGTCGATTGGTGTCCGATT
>SZWC01010034.1:57465-69534 GCA_023375785.1 Penium margaritaceum
TGTGTGTGTGTGTGTGTGTGTGTGTTTGTGTGTGTGTGTGTGTGTGTGTGTTTAGGGAATTGTGTATGAGTGGGTGTGTAATTGTGTGTGATCGGGTGTGTATAATTGTGTGTGATTGGGTGTGTGTAATTGTGTATGAGTGTGTGTGTGTGTGTAATTGTGTGTGAGTTTGTGAATGTAATTGTGTGTGTGTGTGTGTGTGGAATTGTGTATGAGTGGGTGTGTAATTGTGTGTGATTGGGTGTGTATAATTGTGTGTGATTGGGTGTGTGTAATTGTGTGTGAGTCTGTGTGTGTAATTGCGTGTGTGTGTGTGTGTGCAATTGTGCGTGAGTGTGTGTGTAATTATGTCGGAGTGTTTTTGTGTACTTTTGTGTGTGTGTGTGTGTGTGTGTAAGTGTGTGTGAGTGTGTGTGTGTAATTGTGTGTGAGTGTGTGTATGTAATTGTGTATGAGTTTGTGAGTGTAATTATGTGTGTGTGTGTGTGTGTGTGTGTGTGTGTGTAAGTGTGTGTGTAGGGCACCGTGCACGGGTTCAAAATATGGTGTATATAGGCAACGAGTCATGTGAAGAAATTCTGAATGTCCAAACATGCATTCCGTTGCACACGAAAAAAACCTTTCAGAGTTCCCGGAATATCCGGATGAGGTAGCGCATCGTGTTATGATCAGATGATTTCCTTAACTTTGTGCGTGTTTTTCCAGCATCTCTCTCTTTTGTCCAATATACGGACTGTCGATTGTGAAATCATCTGCATGCTTCGTATCGACCGACCACCGATGGCTATCGACATGCATGCGGTCTGCATGCTGGGTGACTGCCGACCTAGGCTGGCATCTGAAATCATCCTTTTGTCGCCGCTCCTTGTTCTGTAGCCGACAGAACAACTGCAAATAATTACGGGTAGTTCTTCCGGGGTATGGACGCGGTTAGAAACAGGACGAGTACCTAAACCAAATTTTTACGAAACGAGGATCTAGCTCCTGTTCATTGTAACGTCGCGGATATTTGTTCCGTTAAATCGAGGGAAATATGCTCCATGACAGCGACATTCCTATGAAACCCTTCTCGTCGCAAACCGAGTTGCACTGATGTGTTGTGTATTGCAGTTCGTCATCCAGAGTAGCGCACAAGATTGATATACGCATCGCGTTATGTAACAAGAACGGACTGCGTACCGCGACTGAAAACCCTAGGGGCGGTCCGTCCGGCCTCATGCGCCGGAATTGGGGGGTAAACCTCTATGAGCTCAGCGTATTCCATTCTCATGCTCACTTTTCTTCATTTTGCGTAGTGACGCTTAAGCGTCTAGGCCCACCGGTGCTAGGGTCTTGAACGCTACGGCTTCGCCACCGCCACCGTGAACGCTATGGCATCTCCGTCGTGAACGCTAAGGCACCGCCCCCGTGAACTCCAAGGCTCCGTCGCTGTCACCGCTAAGGCACAGCCGTCGTCAACGCTAAGGCACCGCCGCCGTCACCGCTAAGGCACCGCCGCCGTGAGCGCTAAGGCACCTCCGCCATGAACGCTAAGGCACCGCCGCCGTCACCGCTAAGGCACCGTCACCGCTAAGGCACCTCCGCCGTCACCGCTAAGGCACCTCCGTCACCACTAAGGCACCGCCGCCGTCACCGCTAAGGCACCGCCGCCGTGAGCGCTAAGGCAACTCCATCGTGAGCGCTAAGGTACCTCCGCCGTGAATGCTAAGGCACCGCCGCTGCCGCCGTCACCGCTAAGGCCCAGCCGTCGTGAACGCTACGGCACCGCCACCGCCGCCGTGAACGCTACTGCTTCGCCACCCCGCCGTGAACGCGACGGCATCGCCACCGCCGCCGCTGTGGGCCGAGGCATCGCCACCGCACCCGCCGCCGGGAACAAGCAGGCACTCTCACCACGCTAGGGCAAGGCGCTGTTGCAAGAAATCGCCGCGGCCGGTGCAAGAACTCGCCGGCGCCGCTGCGATGAGTTGCTGCTGCTGCAAACGCTAAGGCAAGAGGCCCCTGCAAGAAGGCGCCGCTGTGGCCCCTGCAAGAAGTGGCTCCCGCCGCTGCAAGGAGTCCTTGCCAATGCTGTAAAAAAACTCCGCCGACCGTGCAAGAAATCGCCGCGGCCGCAACTGTGAGGGTCGGTGAGTGCTCAGCGTACCTGCACATGCTGAAACCTGGTATGGCGTTTTCTCCTGCTCACATTTTTTCCTGAACCACGAATAGCATTTTTGTCCCGTTTTTCAGCGAGTGTCGCAGACACCAGTCTCCCTGCTCTGATGGACGGGCCGATGCCAGCTTCTGTGACTCCCTATGAGGACCCTAACCCTGATGCTGGTACCGCTGGTATCCCTCGTAGTGTTTCCGCCGAGGCTGGCGAGAATCCTCCAGCGGCACCCGCTGCTGCTGCTGCCCCTGCCCCACATGTCCGCCTCCCGCACATCGATGGTGGCCCGGGCGGTGGACGTCTTCCCCCTGCTCCTGCCCCTGCTCCTGTCCCTCCCCCTACTCCTGTTTCTTCGGGTGCCCCTGATCCTGCTCCTGCCCCTGCACCTGCCCCTGCTCCTGCTCCTGCCCCTGCCCCTGCTCCTGCTCCAGCTCCTGCCTCTGCCCTTGCGCCTGCTCCTGCGGGTTCCCCTGCTCCTGCCCCTGCCGCTGCTCCTGCTGTTGCGGCTGCCCCTGACCCTGGCTCTGCTCGTGCGGGAGCGGATCGTCAGCGGCTGCTGGCAACTGTACTGATGCGGTGGGCATCCGCCGTGAACAAGCAGCTGTCTGCGAATGCTCCTGCTCCGGCTGCTGCTCCTGCTCCTGCTCCTGCACCTCCTGCTCCTGCTCCTGCTCTTGGTCCTGTACCTCGTGCTCCCCCTGCCTCTGCCCCTGCTCCTGTCCCTGCCCCTGTCCCTGCCCCTGTCCCTGCACCTGCCCCTGCCCCCACCCCGTCCGTTGCCCTCGCTCACCCACGTCGTTTCAGTGCTCGTATTCATGCTCGTGCACTCGCGCGGACTGGTGGCGTCGCCGGCCCTTCACCTGTCCCTACCCTGATCCTTGCTCTGGTTGCCCCAACTGCGTATGCGCGTGCTCTTGCTCCTGCTCCTGCGCCGGCTCCTGCTCCTGCTCTTGGTCCTGTACCTCGTGCTCCCCCTGCCTCTGCTCCTGCTCCTCAGGCACCTGCTCCTGTCCCTGCCCCTGTCCCTGCCCCTGTCCCTGCCCCTGCCCCTGTCCCGTCCGTTGCCCTTGCTCGTCCACGTCGTTTCAGTGCTGGTGCCCGTGCACGTGTTGTCGCCGGGACTGGCAGCGTCGCCGTCCCTTCACCTGTCCCTACCCTGATCCTTGCTCTGGTTGCCCCCACTGCGTATGCCGGCGCTTCTATGGGTCGCAAGAGAAAGCGGTAGCGCCGGAGAAAGTGCCTGCTGGATAACAAGATACTTCATTTCTGTTCATTGTGTATATAGTCTTAAACGTCAGCTATTTCAGTTTGGTTGACGAATTGAAACACATGGGTACCCGAGAAACAAGGAAGGAAACTGAAACCTAGTCGTGGCTTTGAATAGCAGCAGCGGCTGAAATGTAACAGGTGGAATTGACATGCCCTGCAGCGTTGCCTTTCATATTTTACACTGTGCACTGAGTTATGCAGCAATGGCATCGGACCCAACAAAGCAAATCGAGGTGGAGACCGTGGCAGACAAGCCAAGCTCGGCTGCCATCGCAGTGACATTCAGAAAGCAGCCCGCCCCCACCGACTCGGGGGAAACTGCTGATACTGCCCATGCCAAGATTGTTGGTCCCGTTTGGGCTTCGACTGGCCATGCCGGTAATGCTGCTCGCTACGGCCCCTCCGGCCGTAACCGTAAGCGCCAGGAGAAGAAGAAGAAGTCGTCCAAGACGTTGGCTGCCAAGTTCTCGAAGGTGCCGGCGGCGCATCGAAGGGAGGGTCAGAGACCAACGCGCGTTTATTTTTTGGATAGGCTGTCTGATGAAGATAGTGACGTAGAGGAAATCAGAGTTGTCACACGCTGTGTGGGAACCTGCTGTACTCAGGTGATCTCTGATTGTGACCAGTCGGATCCAATTGTATGAAGGTTCATCTGGTGTGCATTGTCATTCGTGTTCATTACGCTTGATGTTCAGTATGATCAAATAATGGTGGTGTTGTTTTTTGGATACGCACCTCTTCCGGTGGTGTGTTCGCTCTGATGCAGGTGAGATGTCGAAGCAGGTGTCGGAACAAGCGGAAGAGGTGCAACGGTCACGTGCACCTCGGAAGCCATGTCGTCTGTGGGGTGGATGGCTTGATGAAAGTGCCGATGACGAGGAAGAGGATGCGTGGGATGAGCTCAATGCACCCAAAGAGGAGACATCTGAACAGAAGGGAATAAATGTGCCAATGAGACATGCTCGGATGAAGAGAAGATGTTCCAATCCATACGAGTACTCTTACTGGAAGGCGAAATGGAAGTGGACGGTGTGGGTTAAAGTAATGAAGGGAGATACTGAGGATGATGCTGTCGTCTTCTGGGAGAGGACAAAATATGATGAACCCGATGAGGTTCACGAGGCAAGAAGTCACTCCTATCCCTTCATCTGAGCCATCTGACCAGTGTTTCATGCTACACAATCGGTCCCCCCTTGTGGATATTGTACATATGATCATCTTAATGCTGTAAACATTGTGTTACGTGCGCAATCTTCATGCCAATGGTCATAATGCGGCCTGTCTGGTTCAACATGTCTCACGGTGCAGATGGCACCGACACCAAGGGAGCAAAGGGCCACAAGGCGGCGCAAGCCTCGGATACGCAAGGAACGCATTCGACGGTCGACTGTGCGTCCTAGACCTGTCGACCCTCCGGATGGCGTGGTGAGATTTCCTGCCGATATGTCCATCATCCTAGCAAACAGGGATGCCCTTAACGCCCTGTGTCACATTTGCAGACGGACAGGACAGAAAATGAGGCCAAAGGCCTTGGCGGCTCTCTATGAGAAGAATCGCGTGGAATTTCCACCTAAGTCTTGGAGGAAAGGTCACTGCACCCGTGACATGGCCGAAGAGGCAAAGCGTGCGGGCAAAGGTGGTGTTTGGGTTTGCACTAACACGAACTGTAATGGACGGTGGTCAACAGCAAGGCGATCATCAGATGGTGAAGATCGGTTTGACAATGCTGCTGGCCACATGAGATTCTACTGTCGCAGGTGATGAATGATGGGTTTTGGGTTCTTTTTAGTGCTCTCCATTGTTTCACCTTGAACCAAACTGTGGTTGATCTGGTGAACCACACTGTCTTTTCAGATGCGCCATTTTCAAACTGAAGGTGCCTGACTTCGAGGCCCTGTTTTTCCGAGATGAAGAAAATGACACTTGGACTCAAGACCCGGCGAAGTCCATCTGTCCTCATTGCAACCAGAATGTGGGGAAACCCTACAAATGTTGCGCACGTGCTCCAACGGTGCCTGCCAGTCCTGCTGGTCCTCCTAACGCTGATGATGCTCCTGCTAATGCTGCTGATGATGCTGCTGATGCACGTCTCTCCCCCCCCCCCTCCCCCTCCACTACCCGCAACAACAGAGGCTCTTGTTTCTTGGGGACGTCCTTTCCTTGACCTGAATGCCCTTCCACCACCTGAACCAGGTCATGGCGAACCCACTGCATGACACCCAGCCTCAGCAGACCCAGGAAAAGCTGACCCGGGTGGAGCAGATTCAGACAGAGGAGACCCAGGCAACGCAGACCCAGGTAGAGGAGGTCCAAGCAGCGCAGATAGAGGCAACAGAGAGCCAGACGCCGGGGGCCCCGGTAGCACAAGACGCAACAGCGGAGGCACAGGAACAGGAGACCCAAGCAGCGGAGACACAGCCAGAGGAGACCCACGTGGAGGAGGATCCGAGGAAGGCGGTGTTCACCAAGATGATGGCGACCATGATAACGGATTTGAGGACGTCTCAGCTGAACCGGGGTCGCCACGGCATTCGTGTGTCCCTCCCCGAGGACGGACTCATCTTGCATCTGAATTATCTGAAGAGCATGAACGCGTTTCTCTCGTGGTAAGTGGATGGGATGCCGTATGTGGGTGGCAGTGTGGGTGGCAGTGTGGGTGGTGGTGTGGGTATGATCTATGCTACAGTTTGTAGTTCGTGGAGTTCTAACATATTCTCATTTGCTTCTTTGTATGCAGAAGCGGCTTGGTCCAAGAGTTCGAAAAATCAACGGGTTGCCTCACTACGTGTTTGAGGAAAGACACCTAAACCCGCATGCTCGTGTGACACAATTCACACCAGCAACGGAGGTTGATGAAACTTCCTTTGAAAGTTTCCTGCGACAGCTGGAAGATCCTCATGCAGTGAACTTCGTTACTAGAATTGGGCTATCCACTGCACTTCTTCCGGACTTTGACCATGAGCGGAAGGTTGTTATGGTGCCATCTTTGCCTGTACCCTCTCCACCCGGACAGTACGCCACACCTGTGCATGCGTGGATGGAATGGGAAGGCGGTGCTGCATGCACATGTGCATACGCTGCCGCTGGTGGAACTTCTGTACACATGCAGTGGGCTGATAAGCAGTTAGAGAGGCCCTTGACTTTGCTAGCCTTGGAAGCATTTCCAACGTTTCCAGTGTGTATATCTCAGAATAAAAACCCATGTTTTTCCATTTTGGACACGTCATCATCTCGTCTAGGCTCGAGAGTGTTGGGGTGGGCATTGGTGGCTGACAACGGCCAGGGTGTTTTCAGGTGCAGTTGTGATGAGGGTGTGGGAAAGTGTGTGACCCACTTGCAGATGTTGCAGGGTGTGTACCCTCGAGCATTGACATGGTCTGCATCTTCGGATGAGGACTCTCGTACAGAACGTACGGCAAATGNAGCAAATAGGACAATCAGACTTTTACGCACGACATTCTTGTGTAATGGAAAGGTAATCGTGAATGCAATGTTTCTGAACTGGACTCCAGGCCGAGACTTTCATGAACGTCTACGATGTCACCAACGACAAGAAGTCGGTATGTATGTCTAGATTTATTTCAGCGTATTACCTCGTACACAAAGCTTTTGTTCATAATTTCATTGCCATCTGTTGGTGTAGGTTCTTGTGCATTTTGCCACCACATCGAGCTGTCGCTGCACGATCTTTCCTGACGGGCGGGAGGAGGGAATTTTTGTCTTCACTGCCTCAACTGCCTTCACCCATGCTGCAATGCTTTGGGTATTGGCCTTCTCATGCAATGGTTCATCACTAGCAGCTACTCACGGAGCTGTAGCATTCTTCATGGATGCAACAAAACCGTTGAAGTTTCCGTGCAGAACTACGCTTGCGAAAGCAATGCAAGCCTACGTTCGGCTCATAGAGGTTGAGGGATTGGGGACATGCTGCACGCGGTGTGGTCCTTACCCTGAAAAACTTGTTTGTGATGGGACTGCTTTGGTGAACCGGAATGGTGATATTGGAGAAGGATGTTTGTACACGCAGCCCTTTGTGAGTGCAGAGGTCCCTCGAACTGACATGCCCCAGCGCATGGTGACAAGCGTGATGGCTCGAGAACGACTTGCCCGCTTGGGCATGCGTCGACGCGAGCGTGATGCTATTGGTGACCTTGATTGGAACATACTCATGGAGGAGTTGCGGAAATGCAAAGCGCTAGATGTTGCCGATGTCGTTGAGATTGCAAAGGTCGTTGTGGAAGGCGAACCCCAGGTGAGTCTCAAGATGGTACTCCGAATTGCATTGTTTTTATCTCCTAAACGTATGTTGTGCTTAAAGACATGCATTGTTACTTGCAGCATTATGTCGTGCAATCCAACTACAAGGACTTCATCTACTCCTTGGGCTCATGGGGCACCGATGTGTGCCTCATCCACCGAGATGGATTACCTTCCTTGAAGACTCTACTCCAAGACGCAACACTCATGACGCACGAGTTGTGGAATGCGTTGCGTGATCACATGCCCATCATTGCACGAGTGTTGGATTGGCATATGGGTACATTGCTTGTGAAACGGACTCAAATGTCCGCTTCTGATTGGAGTGAAGCCCGGGAGTTGCTGCCGGATCCTTTGGTTACTCTCCTCCACCGTCTGGTGCATCAGTATGAACGCGTCTTTATGGTGAGAACAATTTTGATGTTACATGTTCTCTGCTTGTCTTGTCGTCGCAAGAATAATGACATGTTGGTTGTTTTGCAGGGCATTGCATCCACAGCAGTGCCAGGGTCAGGAGTGGAGTGTGCCACGTCATGCTACCCTTTTTGGCCTGCCCAACAACGTAGGCCTCTTTACAAGTCTTTGGAGCGCGCCGATGGCAAAAGCGTGCGCGCACGGGACGATGCAAAATGCGGTGCAGAAAAGCCCGCGCCACTTCCAAAGAAATCAACGACCGGTATTTTCACTGTTGTCTGTCCTCATCTCATAATTTATGGGTTCCACATCATGTACCACGGGGAGTCTCCAAACGACATCTTCACCACGCTGCTGACGAGGTCTGGGAAGTTTATCTTTTGTGGTTTTTGTATGCAACCCACTGCCCAATGGTAGTCTATTCTATATGATATTTGTATATCTTATGTGTTGCTACGTGTTTTGGTGTGGTTGTTTCTTGTCAGATTTTACAAGAATCAACGCCCAAAGTTTGTGTTCTATGACAACGCATGCAAGCTGTTCTCCTACACTTTGGGAAGGGATCCAGAACTTCTATCTTCCATGAGACTGCTCTGTGATCGGTTCCACTACGGGCACACAAAAGCTGCAAAGCACACATGTTTGCTTGCCTTCAGTCCTGACATGTACTCGCGTCTCAGAGGTAAAAATGGTGGGGCAAAAGTTGAATGTTTGATTGAACGTGATTGGTTATCTTATGTCTCCGTCCTCCCAATGCATGTGTCCAGGAGTGAACACATCTGCGAACGAGCAAGTCAACCGATTCATCCGGCGGTTTACCATTCAGAGCTTTACATACTCCATCCCGAACTTGATGGAAATGCCGCGCCTCGTGTTTGCATATTGGAACTACCGCAAGAATGGGCACAAGGTTTACAGTTTTGGCACCGATGAGGACGTTCTACGTCATGTTGAAACGTTCAGTGTGGCCAAGGATGATGATGAGGAGGACGGCGAAGCACCAGTGCAAGTAGAAGATGATGTACAGACCTAGGTAGACCTGAATTTATCTCTGAATTGACAACATGTTTTGGTTTACAAGGAGAGAGAAGTGTCGTTGTTCTATGTCTTCCACTTTTTCTGCTCCATAAGATAAACATAGTAAGTTCGTACTTAGTATTGTTTGTTAATCAATTCTAATTTGTTTTGTGTGCTGCCAAACAAGTGTAGTGTAATTTGAATAGTCTAATATGTTTAGTGTGCTGCCAGAGTCAGAAATGCAAACAAAACAGAGGTGTGTTAACTGTGTCTGTTAACACACCTACCTCACACCAGTGTACACTGGTGTACACTGGTGCACGCCAGTGCACCAGTGAGGCTCTAGTGTGTTTCTAGAGCTTTACCGATAACACACACACACACCTCACACCTCACACCCCTGAGGTGAAACACACTAAACATTAGTGGTAAGAGGCACAATTCTGTGTGTGCCTCTACCTTTGTATCTAACGTTTAACACCACATGTACACTGGTGTACATGTGGTGTTACACTACACTGGTGTTACACTTTGCATGATACATGTACACTGGTGTTACACTTTGCATGATACACGTACACTGGTGTTACACTTTGCATGATACATGTACACTGGTGTTACACTTTGCATGATACACGTACACTGGTGTTACACTTTGCATGATACACGTACACTGGTGTTACACTTTGCATGATACATGTACACTGGTGTTACACTTTGCATGATACACGTACACTGGTGTTACACTTTGCATGATACATGTACACTGGTGTTACACTTTGCATGATACATGTACACTGGTGTTACACTTTGCGTGATACACTTGTTAGGAATCAATTATGAATACGCTTGTTAGAAGACAATGCAATTAGGTGTTAATATCAACGACATTAATGTTCTATCTGACACCTTATGGCAGTCCATGAGTTGGTAGAACAGGAGAATACATGGCTAAAACTCCAAACACATCAGTGCAATTACTTCATGTTCCACATTGCAAGCATCATAGTACAATCTTTCTAGTAGAAAAACTGTCATTGGGAAAATCTTCGTACATGTGGAGAGGACATCAAGGACAACCCTTCGAGCCATGCACAATATTCCCCCTGCACTTCTGCTCCGGAGTCAAACGCATAGACTCCGCGATTCTGGCTGGTGGGTTGACTTTCCTTCTACCCCTGCCTCTCGCCAGGCTGTTTGCGCTCGTCGCATCGCACTTCTTCAGCCATGTCTGGGTTGACTTCTCTCCACAGACTTCATCGCCCTCACCACTGTTCTCGACCAAATCAGCCCCTGACATGACATTCCTCTCCTCTTCCGGTCTGGCCTTCTTCTTCTTGGGGACAACACCAACTTTCTTCCTCTTCTTTGAGACCTGCTGGTTTTCTGATGTGGCACACTGCTGTCCTTCCAGTCTCCGTACCTTATTCACTTGACTCCTGCTGCTCTCTTCTCCTCTGTGGCTCTCATCGTCTCCACTGGCACTTTCCTCGTCTCTAGCCCCCTGCTCCTCCCAGCTGCCTCCGTACGCATCCCCACTGCCATCCTGCTCTTCCACACTACCACCCTTCTCTTCCCCACTGCCATCCTGCTCTTCCCCACTACCACCCTGCTCTTCCCCACTACCTCCCTGCTCTTCCCCACTACCACCCTGCTCTTCCCCACTTCCACTTTGCTCTTCCCCACTACCTCCCTGCTCTTTCCCACTGCCACCCTGCTCTTCCCCACTGCCACCCTGCTCTTCCCCACTGCCACCCTCATCTTCCCCACTGCCACCCTGCTCTTCCCCACTGCCACCCTGCTTGTCCCCACTGACTTCCTCCGCTTCCCCACTAACTCCCTCGTCTTGCCCACGGGCCTCCTGCTCTTCACTGCTAGCAGAATGCTCTTCAGCGCTAGCTTCCGGTTCAGACTCGCTGGCTCTCTGCTCCTCCTCCCATTCTCCCTCCTCTTCCCCGCTGGCACATTGCTTTTCTTTCACAGCAGTGCTCTGCTCCGCGAACGTGGACGTTGTCTGCTCATGCACCTTGTCATCGTTCTGCTCTGATGCTTTGCTCCGCAGGTGGGCTACTTTGCCATCCTTCCGCCGCTCTGCTCCACCACTCTTCTGTTGCTCTGCTCCGCCACCCTTCTGTGTTTGTCCTCCGCCACTCTTCTGTTGCGCGTCTCCGGCACTCTTCTGCTGCGCTGCTCCGCCACTCTTCTGTCGTGCTGCTCCGCCACTCTTCTGCTGCGCTGCTCTGCCACTCTTCTGTTGCGCTGCTCCGCCACTCTGCAGTTGTGCTGCTCCGCCACTCTTCTGCTGCGCTGCCCCGCCACTCTTCTGTTGCGCTGCTCCGCCACTCTTCTGTTGCGCTGCTCCGCCACTCTGCAGTTGTGCTGCTCCGCCACTCTTCTGCTGCGCTGCCCCGCCACTCTTCTGTTGCGCTGCTCCGCCACTCTTCTGTTGCGCAGCTCCGCCACTCTTCTGCTGCGCTGCTCCGCCACTCTTCTGTTGCGCTGCTCCGCCACTGCTCTGCTGCGCTGCTCCGCCGCTCTTCTGTTGCACTGCTCCGCCACTGCTCTCTTGCACAGCCCCGCCACTCCTCTGTTGCACAGCTCCGCCACTCTTCTGTTGCACAGCTCCGCCACTCTTCTGCGGCGCTGCTCCGCCACTTCTCTGTTGCACTGCCCCGCCACTCTTCTGTTGCACAGCTCCGTCACTCTTCTGTTGCACAGCTCCGCCACTCTTCTGTTGCACAGCTCCGCCACTCTTCTGTTGCACAGCTCCGCCACTCTTCTGCTGCGCTGCTCCGCCACTCTTCTGTTGCGCTGCTCCGCCACTCTTCTTCTGCGCTGCTCCGCCGCTCTTCTGTTGCACTGCTCCGCCACTCTTCTTCTGCGCTGCTCCGCCACTCTTCTGTTGCACTGCTCCGCCACCCTTCTTGCACACAGCTGCTTTGCCACTCTGCAAGCCACTC
>SZWC01010035.1:53905-67066 GCA_023375785.1 Penium margaritaceum
AGGTGGTGCAAGCCATGGCTCGGGGACGTCGGAATCTGTTCTCCGTCTCCGCTACAAAACAACGCGATTAACGGCAGCGTTCGAAGTTGACACACGGACAGCGTGGTTCCACAGCCTTCCGTAAGACGTCATCGGCAAGCCTCATGCCGAGCTGGCCCACTCCTCCATGGCTCGCGCTCGAGCGCCTGTTGCTGCGCAGCGAGGCGAGCATATTCGGCCTCCCGCACGTGAGGCGAGGAGACATGGCCGGCCCCATAGTCCGACGATCTTCGCCGTTGAAAACCTTCATCCACGGCAGACCAGACGTTTCGACACTGAGCACTGGTGATATTTCGCTGGACAACATTTTTACCTAGTGGATTGCGGTGTTGTGGCTTGTGTCATTGCCACCTTGGCATCATCTCGTGCCTCTCGTGGAAATTTTGTTTATGCCACGCTGTCAGCGGGCATTTTGACGACTATTAACGGAAAGATTTCCAACAAGTTCGGTGACGAGGACCGCCATTGAAGCCGACAATCCCCCTGAATTTCACGACTTCATTGAAATTCAGCGGACAGCTCTCCTCCATTTCAGATCAGGAACCTGCACGCAATCCATTTCAGATTCTCAGTGCCATGCAAAAGTCATGCCTAAGCCCACTAACAGCTTAGCCTTTAAACCCAGACTTACACGACGATAGTCAAATTCCTGCACTCAAATACAAAAAAACAAAATCCTGAGAATAAATTCAAAATTTTATTTCTTTGATAGAATCTAAAACATCAGGGAAAATACAAGGTATGAATGTAGAATTCTTACATGACCATGATAATTCCTTTCATATAATATGACAAAGTTCTCCGTTCAAAAAATAGTTTATTTTTCATTCTCTTATACAATTTTTGCAACTTTCAAGCGTCCCTTGTGGTTCAAACATAGACTTCGTGTTTATGTATGTAGTCAGGTTATGTTTACCAAATGAGTTAAGCATCCACCATCCATTGACCAAACCAACAAAAACGTTTTTTCTTAGAGACAAGATACACTGTAGCATGGTCAATTGTATCCACATGGTTTGAACGGATCCCTGGCTTGTGGGCGGTTGGACGAGATGGGTTGAGGGTTGGAGACCCTAAATCACCGCGGTTTTGGCCTAGTGGGCCAAGCTTCCTCTACTAATCTGTCACATTGACATCAGAGCTCCAGGGTTCGAGGCCCTCTGTGGACGCCAAACGCGGGGCTACTCCTAGGTGAGTGGAGAGTAGTGCGCACCGGTCTCTCCACATGGTTTCAACAAGTCTTTAGCCTATGGGCGGTTGGACATAATTGATTGAGGGTCGGATACCCTCAATCTTCGCGGTTTTTGGCCTAGTATCCCCTCTACTAGTTAGGGTACAATTTTAAGAGCGAAATAGCCGGGATATCCATGATCGCGGACCCTCCCATATCCTCGGGCGGAATTTTATGTCTGCCATATCCAGCACTTAAAACAAATGATCGAGGTATCCGGCCTCCCTCACCATGCTCGATCAGCGACGAGCGTCGCTAATCAAGCATTGCGAAGAGGGTCATGTGACCGTCGCTAGATCATGACCCTCTCTCCCTTGCAAAATCGCGATTGAGCGATGACCTTTGTTTAAAAAAAAAAAATCGACGCGCAAACCCCATACTACGATTTAGGGGTTTTTTATATTTTGCGCGGGCTCCGCCCGCGCAAAACATAAAACCCTTCATCATACTACGGGGTTTGCGCATGATGAAAATTTGACAAAAAGGGTCGTCGCTCGATCGCGATTGAGCGAAAACACCCATTTCAAATTGTTCTTTAGGCACACAAAACGCCTTAGGTTTGCGAGACAAACACTTTCAAACCCAACCCCAAATTACATTCCGGGTTGAAGGTGTTGTGTTTTGTGCCGTTCCTGTACAATTTAGTGTGACCACTCGGCCGTGTCCATACTCGTGCAGATCCCTGAGACAAGCGGCCCTGGTGACACCGGCGTGACGACAGGCGGCGGACTACCTGCTTGGAGCTAACCGACCACTGTTCCAGAGCCCCAGATGCCACCGGGACTCTTTGTTGTGTCTTCTACGACTCGCGGGCGCCTCTCGGCGGACTGGCCATGAGGCCTATTTGCATGTTTTTGCATTGTATGCTCACTGTCAGTCAATGGATGCATGCATGTGACCAGTTGTAGCGTCCGTCTTCTGATTCTGCATGTCTAGGTTCAGACGGCGTAGCATTCTGACATGGGTGCGCAGAGTTACGACCAAAACAGTGGTTTTTGGCCGGTTTTAGGACAACTCTTGGACTGCCGCGTCCGACACCCGCCGTGCGCCGCGGTAGGTATTCATGCCTTGGACGTGTCATTTGTCATTTCTCTCTGCATATGCTATATTGAAGCATTTTGACACTGTGCCTTGTGTCTCCTAGCCAAACCCTTACCGTTGTGTGTACGGCCTGTGACTGTCGTCACCGTCTGACCAGGCACTGACGCCCGGTCAGCGACTGTGTTGCTAGGAAGCTTCTATGCACTTTTTCATGGTATCCGAGCAGTGAGACAGTTCTCACTGAGCTACGGAGCAGAGACGCAGCAGAGCCGCAGCAGTGAGAGTCACCGCTGCAGTAGAGTTTCTGGGATCTGCTGGAGACGACCGGTCGCCGTCAATGTACTCCACCTACCACGTGAGATCGCAGCTGCAGAAGCAACAGGAGCGGCGTGTACCGCCACGCAGGGGTGTGTGGCGGCTGCGGTGCGTGCAGTCGCCCTCCCACAACTGTAGTAGCAGAGCAGCAGCAGCAGAGGCGGCGGCAGTAGCAACGCAGCAGTAGCGTAGCAGCAGCGGCCGCAGCAGCAGCGTGGCAGCAGCGGCGGCAGCAGCAGCGCAGCAGCAGCGTTGGGAACAGCAGTGCAGCAGCAGCAGCGGCAGTCGCGGCGGCAGTAGCAGCGCAGCAGTGGCAGCAGCAGCAGCATGCGTCGGCAGCCAGTAGCAGCTGCAGCGCGTAGCAGCAACCGCAGCGCACAGCAGTTGCAGCAGCAGCGCAGCCGCTGCTGCCACCGCTGCACACGCAGCTACGCAGTTGCTGCTGCAGCTGACAGCACAGCTGCAGCAGCAGTTGGGCGGAAGTTGCTGCGTAGCTTCCGCGGAGCCGCCGCGCGCCACCGCGAAGCGGCTCCACACGCGCGCAGAATCGCAACAAAAAAAGGAGGGGAAGAGCTGACGTCAGCATCATAGATTGCTGACGTCATCAGGTCGTGCTGATGTCAGCAACCACTTGCTGACGTCAGCATTACACTTAACCAAATTTTCACCCGGGAAGTCAAAAGTTGCCAGTACTTCAACACCCCGAGAAACGCAGACGGTTTTGAAATCCGGCAAACTTGACCTGTCGTCCCATAGAGAGCGGCGACATGAGTTCGCCCGACGACAAGGACAAGGGACCAGGTGATCCCTCCTCCTCTTCTTCAGGGGTACTGAGCCCTCGCTCGCAGGCCACTGCGGACCTGCGCAGCCAGCAGGAGGATATGCGTCGTCTGTAGCGAGAGCAGACTGACGCGATCCGCACGCTGACTGAGCTCATGCCTGGTCAGTCCACGGCTCCTTCAGGGATTTCTGAGGGAGCTGCCGGCGTTGGGGCCTCCACCCAGCACTCGACCCAGGTGCTCGTGACAGGTGCTCCGCCTGCTTCACCTCCTGGTGTGGTTTCTCCACCACCTGCAGACCTCCTTGATGACGAGCCATTCATGCCAGGCTTCAAGGATGACTCCCAGGAGCGGGAGATTCGTCTTCTTCAGGAGCGCCTCCATCAGCTGCAGACGGGTATCCGACCTCCACCCGTGTCCCCAATACGACCGTCACCTGACTTCCCCGGTGATCACCCCCTTCCAAGAGTTTTCCCCGTCTCTCGCCCTCCTCAGCCTGCGGTTGCTTTCCCCACGGAGCGGCAGACAAAGGACTTTGAGGCACCACCTCCACGGTACATCAGCGAGGATGGATTTGACTGCTGGGAGATCCTGTTTCAGGTGTGGGCCACTTCCGAGGGAGTATGGCCTTACTACCACAGCCCATACCAGTCTACAGATCTAGCACAGGTGTTGACAACAGCCCGGGCCATGCGAGGACTTCTCTACGCCATGCCACGCGAGACTGTCGTTGACTTTCGCCCCTTCCTCGGCGAGGCTGGCACAGGCACCGGAGCTGATCCTCGTGGAGGCTGGGATCTGGCGTTGTCCCTACTGGCCGCAGAGATGCACGCCACGCGTACGTCACACATTCGTTCTTTCCACTCGCTCTGTCAGGGACCAGCGGAGCCTGCGGCGGATTACTGGCGACGCACCATGCGTATTTACACGCGTCTGGGGACCTCAGGGGGCACACAGCTGTGGGCACTTCAGACGATCATGCTCGGAGTTCGCCTGGAGTATACCAACATATTCACACGGTTCAGCGACGCTGCTCTCGAGCCCTTCTCAGCCACCCTACAACTGCTTCCTTGGGCCCATCAGCTTTTCCTCCAGGTGACGTCGGCCCGTGAGGCGGCAGTAGCACATCAGGAGACTTCACTCACTACAGCAGTCCTCGCCTCACCACCATCTTTCGTCCTGCAGTCACCCTCATCTACCTCCATCACGACCTCATCTTCCTCCTCCTCTTTGACCTCGTCTACACCCACGCAGACGCAGGGCGTTAAAGCAGCTGCCCAGGGGAAGAAGAAGAATAGGAAGCGCGGATCGGATCAGCAGCAGTCGTCATCCAGTGGTAGCAGTGGCCATTCCGTTCATTGCTGCAACTATGGAGGTGCCCATCGCTACACCGAGTGCCAGCAGCTGCTTGACTAGGTGCGCATCACTCGCGGACTTCAGGCTACCCATGCTGCCCGCACCTCGTCTTGCACGTCGACCGCACACTCCTCTGGACGCGCGGCGACCACGACTGCGGCTGTTCCTGCATCCACACCGGCGAGCAGCAGTGATCCAGACCCACGTGACCGCACCATCGCTGAGCTTTGTTATCTTCTGGCACTTCGCTTTCAGGGAGGTGCGAGTGTGTTGTCATCGTCAAGTGGGTCACAGACTGCTTGTTCGTCCGTCCTCGTGACTCGTGATGACACGTGTGGGGGAGCATAGTCCGCATGTGATGATGATGAGCCTGACTGCACTGACTGGATTCATGAGTCTCACCTTCGTGATGTACTTCGTTCCTTCCCACTGACGGCTCAGCGTCCCTCTGATGCCGAGTGTTCCATTGCTCGTTGTATAGTGATGTCCACCAGTCGTGACTCCGGTGGCACTTGGATCATCAATTCCGGTGGCACCCACCACATGACATGTCGTCGTAGTGACTTTGTGGTACTTGGTCCTATCATGACTGTCCGTTCTGTTCGTACCGGCTCTGGTCAGTCCTTACCTGTCCACGGTGTTGGGGTTGTATGCTTTGATGGTCCGTCTGGCCCCCTGTATCTCTCTGACGTGCTGTTTGTGCTTGATCTTGAGCTCAGTCTGCTGTGTGTGCGTGCCTACACTCTGATGGGCCTCTCGGTTGAGCATACCGCTGATTCAGCGACTGTGACTGCTCTTGACACCCATAGCATTGTCTTGCATGCTTGAGTCGTAGATGATTTGTACCGCATTGCTCGACCCTCCTCCCCTTGCTCTCCCTCCTCCTCTGGTCGCGTTTTTGTCACTGGTGTTCTATCCCCGGAACACCAGCGGTTGCTTCAACAGCGTCTGTGTCACGTGGGCTCTGACACCGTGTTGAAGCTCATCCGGACACAGCCTGCTCTTGGTCTTGACGTGGCTTCTTTCGAGAAGCCACCCAAGACCGACTGTCTTTTTTGTGCTCAGGGAAAGATGCACCGGTGCACTTACCCTGATTCGCGTTCCCGAGCGCTGAGGCCCCTCGAGTTGGTCCACTCGGACTTGCTCGGTCCTCTCCCGGTCGAGTCCCTGTCCGAGAGGGGCCGGTATGTTCTGACGCTGACTGATGACTTCACCCGGATGCGGTGGGTCTACAGTCTGCGTCAGAAGAGCGACGCCGCCCTTGCGGTTCGGCCCTGGCTCGTGATGGCTGAGCGTCAGTCTCGCCACATGCTACATACCTTTCGCTCAGACTGCAAAGGCGAGTTCCTCGGTGAGATGGACTCCTTCTTTGCTGCGCACGGCATTTTTCACCAGGTCTCCGCTCCTGCTACCCCACAGCAAAACGGAGTCCTTCGCATTCGAGGGCTTCGCCTACATGACTTGGGTCTGGAACCGCCTCCCGCATGGTCCGCTTCCGGATCATGTTACACCGTACGAGCTCTGGTTTGGGCACCGTGCTGATCTTTGTCTCGCACGCGTCTGGGGTTTCCTGGCCTCCGTGTGGTACACTGAGGACCAGCAGGGGTCCAAGGTCTCCCCTCGGGGTCGCTTGTGTGCCTTCATCGGCATCTCCCCGCGGTCGAAAGCCTGGCGCTTTTGGGACCCCACTCGCCGTCGTGTCATTGAGTCCCGTGACGCACTGTTTTTTGAGTCACTCACCTACCGTGATCTGACTTTGATCACAGCCCTCTCTGCGGCTCATGTCCCTTCCTGTGAGGGTCCTCGGCGGATGGGGGAGACTTCTCCGCCAGGGACCATTCCTCATCAGGCTGATGTGTCTGCTCGAGTCCCCTCTCGATCTCTAGCACTTGATGATCCGGCTATCATTGCCGTTGGTCCAGAGATCCCGCCTGTTCAGCCTATTTCACACCCCACAGGTATCGCTGCTCTCACGCCTCCTGCATCACCACCTGTGTCCACTGGCACCCCTGCTACGGCGTCTGACCCAGCCCAGCCCACTCCTCTCCCTACGTTGGCTGACACTCCTGTATCAGTGTCCGGGCCAGCCTTGCCCGCTGTCACCCCCAGCTCAGTGTCCCCCACACACGCATCTCCTCGCATGGCATCTCCGGCTGCCTCGTGTCAGCCCTCACCAGCTGTGGTCGTTCCTGTCCCTGTTGTCGTACCTGTTCCTGAGCCTGAGGTGCGCCCCTCGACCTCCGGTTACTCCCGTGAGCCCGGTGGTCGCCTTCGACCACTGGATTCTGGAGCTCAGCGAGCGTCGGGTCCCGGACCCAGACGTTCCTCTCGCAGCATCGCGAGCGGTGATCCAGGCACAAAAGCCTTAGGCCTGAGTGTCCGCACTGAGCTTTCAGAGGTACACCCAGCGTGCCCCATCGGGCACGACATGGTCACTCGCGAGTTCCATATCACCTGTTATGCAGCAGTTGATCTCGTGGCGGTCAGGCCTGACACTTAGGCGTGTGCACTTACCACACAAAGTTCCCACTCTATGGCACCTGACCCGGGCACATTGAGGGAGGCTTTCTCATCGCAAGATGCTGATGCCTGGCAAGCTGCTTGCGAGGATGAGCTTCGCACTATCCGAGAGCACAGAGTCTACAAGCTGGTCGACCTTCCCCGTGGGAGGAAGGCGATTCAGGTCAAGTAGATCTTTCGTAAGAAAATGAAGCCGGATGGCTCACTGGAACGCTACAAGGCCCGCTTGCTCGTCAAGGGGTTCTCTCAGATTGAGGGAGTTGATTACACTGACACCTTTGCCCCTGTCGGCCGCATGACCTCAGCTCGAGCTCTGTTCGGTGTAGTGGCTCAGCATGACTGGGAACTACACCAGATGGATGTGAACAACGCGTTCCTCCATGGCTCTTTGGATGAGGAGATCTACGTGGCTCAGCCACCAAGCTTTGAGGACGGTGACAAGGTCTGGCGCTTGCGCAAGTCCTTGTACGGCCTCAAGCAGTCTCCACGGTGTTGGAACCGGGAGATCACTGGCACCTTGACTCGCGTAGGATACATACAGAGCAAGGCACACCCCTCACTCTTCATCCTACCGACACCCGAGCGGTTCACCGCCATCCTGGTCTATGTTGATGACCTTCTGATCGCGTCTCTGTACCTGGAGGCCGTGAAGGAGACCAAGGCTGTCCTGCGGACTGCCTACAAGATGAAGGACCTCGGTCCTGCATCGGTGTTTCTTGGTATGGAGATTATGCGAGATCGCAGACATCGGACAGTGTTGTTGCATCAGGCCCGATACGCATGAGTCGTGGGGGAGCGCTTTAAAGATCTCCTTGGTGCAGTGCCCACTGCTTCCACACCCCTCACACCTGATTGGCAGGATGCCCTGAAGGTGGATGACCCTTCACACCTAGAGGAGACAGTGGACGTGACCTTGTACCTCCGTCTTATCGGATCTCTGATGTACCTGGCCACCAACACGCGTCCCGACACCGCGTTCGCCGTCAACCTCCTCGCTCAGTTCTCGCAAGCTCCACGTGCGAGAGCTCTTCATGCAGCTGTGCGAGTGGTACGGTACGTGGTCTCCACTTCGTATCTCGGACTCTGCTTTCGTCGGCAGTGTTCGGTGGTCCTTGACGGCTACACTGACAGCGACTGTGCTTGGAGCCTTGACGGGCGCAGTGGCACTGGCTACGTGTTTCTGCACAGTGGTACCGCTTTGTCTTGGCGAAGCAGGAAGTAGGACTACATCGCACGTAGCTCGTTGGAGGCAGAGTATGTGGCTTTGGGGACAGGGGCTGCTGAGGCAGTTTGGCTGCAGCGCATGTTCCTTGAGCTTGGGCAGTCAGTACCCGCCATTGTGCTGCGTTGCGACAACCAGAGTGCTCTCGCCATTGCGGAGAACTTTGGTGTTTTTCATACTTGCACAAAGCACATTGCAGTTGAGCATCACTTCGTTCGTGATCTGGTGGAGCGACGCGTGATCTCCATCGTGTGGGTTGGCACTGATTTGCAGCGTGCTGATTTCTTGACGAAGGCACTTGCCCGCGGAAAGTTTCTGGTGGCCATTTGTTCTGTTGGGCTTTGCCCCGTGCGTGACGGTGGTTGAGTGTGGAATGTACGTTTGCGTCTCATCTGTCTGTGTCACTCACTATGTAGTTGTACCAGTGCTGCACGCGTATAGACATGCGTACCATCGGGTCATGGGGGAGTGTTGTGATTTGTGCCGTTCCTGTACAGTGTACTGTGACCACTCGGCCGTATCCATACTCGTGCAGATCCCTGAGGCAGGCGGCCCTGGTGACATCGGCGTGACGAAAGGCGGCGGACTACCTGCTTGGAGCTGACCGACCACTGTTCCAGAGCTCCAGATGTCACCGGGACTCTTTGTTGTGTCTTCTACGTCTCGCAGGCGCCTCTCGGCGGACTGGCCATGAGGCCTATTTGCATGTTTTTGCATTGTATGCTCACTGTCAGTCAATGGATGCATGCATGTGACCAATCGTAGCGTCCGTCTTTTGATTTCGCACGTCTAGGTTCAGACGGCGTAGCATTCTGACATGTGTGCGCAGAGTTACGGCCAAAACAGTGGTTTTTGGCCGGTTTTAGGACAGCTCTTGGACTGCCGCGCGCGACACCCGCCGTGCGCCGCGGCAGGTATTTATGCCTTGGACCTGTCATTTGTCATTTCTCTCTGCATATGCTATATTGAAGCATTCTGACACTGTGCCTTGTGTCTCCTAGCCAAACCCTTACCGTTGTGTGTACGACCTGTGACTGTCGTCACCGTCTGACCAGGCACTGACGCCCGGTCAGCGGCTGTGTTGCTAGTAAGCTTCTACGCACTTTCTCAGAACGTTTTGTTTTTTGCGCAAGCATCTGCTTGACCCCGCGGGAGCGGGCCCCAGCAGATTCCCTTTCAACACATGGGGTGTCTTGGATCCCTCACGCAAACCCCACGCAAACCTTTCCTTCAAACGATCACAAACATCTCGAATGAGGGGTTTGTGATTGTTCAAGGGGCCTGATGACGCATCGCTCCGACGCTGCATTTCATGCAGCGACGACATGCTTTTCGCGCGCTTTTTTGGATACGTCGTTGTTTTTCTTCGACCGGGATGTATCAATGTTAAAGTTAAAATGTGCTGGATATGGCGTTGTGAAAGAGCGGTCTGTGGATATGGTGGATCTATCGAGAATTCGATGGGTATATGGTCCCACCCCCGCAATTTTAACTGCCTTCAGTTTCGTATTACATTCATACCCTCCATGAATCACACTACGTCACCGCCCCAACTTATGCCTCCAAGTGATAAAAACGTAGGAAATCGCATGTGGAACAAGAACGTGGCTTAAATATCATGTTAAAGTTGTCGAGGCTCTTGGTTTGAGGCCTGCCTTGATGTGACGACTCATGCCATTCTAAATCCGTGACTTCTGTTGTGGTTTGGCGATCACCCAAATCAATGACCATCTGTGCACTTGCTACTCAGGTCAATTTACAAAGAAATCTGTGGCTCTCACACTGTCGCGGCTGTGGAAATGGAGAAACTTCCTTCATAGATGTTTTGTGTGGAATTGTAGGTCATAATGGACGCAATGTGATGGACGGCGCTAAGAATGGTGGAGAGACGGCAAAGATCTGGTTAAAAGAGTGAGAATTTAACTAAACAATGACTTAGAGACAAGTATATCCCCTCTAGCCTTGGTCCAACAATGGTGCATGGAATGTGCGGAAACACGACAGCTAGTCCACAGGAAAATGCTAGAGAATACCTACCAGCTTCCAAACAATAGCTAGAGTGGACCCAGCAACAGTGCACCTCACTTGGGTGGCCGAATGACAAACCAAAAGAAGCAACGCAAGCATAAAAACAAGCTCTACGAAACTGAGCTAGCGAAGATGAGAAATAATGTTATCGCAAAAGCAGCCCTCGAGAACCTGCCACCAAGAAAAACTTTTCTGGGCGGATAAGGATGTGCAAGATGAAGCTAAGACTGTCTAAGTAGCCGTTGACCACTGTAGCCCGCCTGTATGTGAATGGCATCAACTCCAGAGGTCACTCAAACTACGATAACGACACCCCTCCGTGACGAATATGTGCCTGACGCGATATAAACGCATACGGGACACAAGCGCGCGTCAATGAGCCACAAGCAGTCGCAAGGAGCCAGAACAACAATAGAATAGAAACCACAGATACGTAACTGGGGTGAAAAATGGAAGGACATAAAGACACGTCAACCGGGATTGGCACAGAGGGAATGAAGCCCAAACAACATGCACAACCACCTTAAACTTCCCATTAGAGAGCGCCTTGGTGAGGAGGTCAGCACGCTGATGACGGGTGTCGACTCGAATCAGACGCGCAACACCACATGTAATGTGTTCATGGAAAAAGTAATGTTTGATGTTGATGTGGTTTGTGTGAGTGTGCTGCATGCCATCGTGCTTAGCAATGTGGTGTGTGCTTTCGATGTCGTAGGAAAGCGTGATGTACATGGAATGGCGTAGCTGCTGCATAAATCGACATAACCAAATGCTCTCATGGACACCAACATCCAGCGGGATATACTCGACCTCAGTCAAGCTGCATGCGACACAACCTTGCTTTCTGCTCTTCAAAGAAACCACGGTGATGCTGTGGTTTCTTTGAAGGTTTATCCCGACCGGTGCGTCCCGATCATGGACCCAACCGCTCTCTGTGCATCCATCAATGATGATAGAAGGTTGTGCACAAAAGCACAAGCCCTGTTGGGGTGTGGACACAATGTAGCAAGTGACATGCAACACCGCCTTGAGGTGGAGGTAACGTGGACACTGGAAATTTTGGGATAATAAGTCCCAAATTCCCCAGAGACACAACATCAACTGAAGTTGTTTTGAGTTGTGTGTGGTTTTCAGTCAACCTACAAAATGTTTCTCTTTTATTGCGTGTGACCTCTTCTTCTCGGTCTTCGTGTCACATTTATGCACGTGCAAACTGCCACTTGTCGAGTGAGCAAGAGAGAAAAAAAGAACATTTCTTTCTTTGTGGATAGTCAAAGCCAGGCAACAACTCCAAGAAACGTGTTGGTGAAGCAACTTCATTGGAAACAGATTCCATCAAGCAACAACTTCATATTCTTACCCATTCATCGTTGTACATGAGATGGGCGTATGAGCCATTTGCATGATGCTACTACTTAGCCTTGAACACCTCGGTAAAACCTGACTTGGTCCATGCATGCAGGATCATATCAAGGTTGTCACTAAGGTAATGGTGTGCCAACATGTACCACTTGCAAGCCGCATCCTATTCATTTGAGCCCCAAAGAGCCCGCTAATTTATTCGGTGGCCTGCTCTCTATTGGCTACGGGATGTGATTAGATCCGGGCTTAGTGTCTCCGGGATCCTTGGTAAATTCCCTTATGATGTGTCAATGTCTTTGTTGTTCATTTGCCGTCGGTTCGATCTTGACCACGTGATCCCGACAAAAGACTCTTCGCTTATGAGGTGGTGGAGGTGCACACCTGCCGCTCACATCTGCCATACGAGTAGGTATAAGTGGTTTATTGTTGTTATATCCTTGGCTCTGAACTATATTTGGATCCATACCTTGTTCCATGTACTCTTCCACCTACTCCTGGTGTGCCCATCCAAGATAGGAGAAACAAGCTCTAAGTTTTTTTGTCTTTTATGGAACAAAAAGACAAAAAGCTCAGCCAGTTGGCAAGGTTGGCACCGAGTGAACAAGACGAACAAACAAAAAAAACAAAAAGGGCCTACTGGCAGAGAGCCAAGAGCTGATGGCTGACACCCGAGAGCTGAGGGCTGAGAGCATAGGGACGACAGGCTGAAGGGCTGTGTCAAGGGCTAAAAGGGCGTCCAGCTGAAGGGTCAAGGGATGTAAATCGAGAACCACAAGGCCGTAGGCTGAGGACGAGGCCAAGGGCCTTTGTCAAGAGCTGTGGCGTGGCCGGAGCAACAAGCAGAATTAGAAATAACAGCAACAACTATGGAGGCAGCGGCATTAACAACAGTAGCGCCGCGAGCAACATTGGTATGAGTAGTTGCGGAAGAAGAAAAGGCAACATCAACAACAATAGCATGTACAGCAAGAATAGTGTCATTCAGCAATAGCAGTAGTGGCGTCATTGGCGGCTACGGTGAGTAGCATCAACAACAGTGGTAACATCATCTAGTAGCAACAAGAGCAGTAGCAGTAGATGTAGCAACCCTAGCAACACAACAGCGAGCAAAAGTAGTGGTAGCAGTAGCAGCCACAGGTACGAGAGCGGTGCAAACACAAACAAAAACCAAAAGGAGAAGGAGAAGGAGAAAGAGAAGGAGGAGGAGAAGGAGAAAGAGGAGGAGAAGGAGAAGGAGAAGGAGAAGGAGAAGGAGAAGGAGAAGGAGA
>SZWC01010035.1:70833-97601 GCA_023375785.1 Penium margaritaceum
GCTGCTTCTTTTGGTTTGTCATTCGGCCACCCGAGTGACCTGTATTGTTTCCGGAATCCATCCTATTGTTGTTTGGGGAATACTAGGTATATTCCTACATTTTCCCGTATACCATCCTGTGTTTCCACAGATTTCACGCATAGATACAGGACCAAGAATGGAGGGGATATCCCTCCATCTTGCTCATTATTCATGTAACTTCTCCTTCTCTTAATCAGATATCTGCCGTCCCTCCACCATTCTCAGCACCGTCTGTCACATTGCGTCCCTTACAACCTATACTCTCACACAGATTGTTGCTAAAGGGAATTCCTCCATTTCCTCATGGTATCAAAGCAGTTGAGAGACTGCTCCCTCACATTCCACCATAGAGCATGGAGCAACAGATTGCGGCTGGACTGGGTTTGGCTGGGTGGAGACGAACAGGTCGCGGCAACGTGGAGTCCTTATGCTCAGGGCTCACACCATGTAGTACTCCGGCAGAGCGGGAGGCGGAACACCGCCGGAATTCATATGGCAAGTGCATTTTCCATTTCTGTCATATCAACTGCGACAACAAGCGCACGCTGGCCGTACTCTGAGCCATGGGAGCTACACTCAATTATGTTTTGCAGCCACTCCCTTGCGTGAGTGGGGCTTACGTCCATCTTCTACAGACGAGGCTGTCGCGTGACCTGCGACGGCCGCATCCGTGAAGACTACACTTTTCCCTGATTCAACCTGAATGATACAAGCGGCAATCTGATTTTCTCATCCCTCTCCTTTGCATCATTCATCAAGAAACAACAGCCGCAACTCATTGTGCATTGAATGGAATGGATAACATTGTCTGTTATACCCCTACTGTATTTGACAGCAATGGCAGAAGTAAACTATGCTGCATTCATAAGTTTTGAAGGCAAAACAACGGTGGTAACAACCACTGTAGCAGCAGACGCTACTGATTTTGCAATGCAACAAAACAGCAGCAACATCAATTGCAACAGCAACAGCAACAGTTGCACTATGTAGTAGCAGCATTAGCATTAGAGCCGTCATAGCACTATCCACAACAGTTCACTGTATTTGACCCCAGTAGTAGAAGCCGTGGCTATTGCAGCAATGGCAACATTCTTTCTGCAAGTCAGAAGAAAGTTGCATCATTATTTCCTGAAATAAACACAGTCAAGCACGTAGCACACACAATAGCTAGCAAAGCAACCAACAACAGCAGTACTCAGCGTCCTAGATGCCACCCGCTGCCCACACGATAGGGTATGCTGTTGTCGACTGGCTGGCTTGTTGATCGATGGAGTTGTCCGTTGACGAATCTGTCGATTGATAAATCCTTTGGTCACCAAACTAAAGAAAAGAAGGCACAGGGTGCACCCGGGTCCACCTAGCCGGCAGCCCCTCTTAATGGCCACATTTGCACATCTTCATTCCCTTGACTTTCCTTTTTCCTTTTGTCATTTTCGTTGCCTTTATTTGATTTTTCATTTCCCTTTTGGAGTTCCTTCTTACCTTCCATTCTACTCCTCCTGGTCAAGACCCAGACATCTAGCAATTTGTCCCGGAGTTTCAAAAGACCAACACTTGAGGGGATTAAAACATGGACACGTGGAAAGTCTACATCTATTCATAGGTCCACCCTAGGTTTTTCTTTAGGTTATGTCCTCTTTCTTGTCTCTGGTCACAAGCTCCACTTTTTGGTTGAGACACGGGGTACTTGGGGACTTGTCTCGGTACCTAGGAAGACCTCTTTCTCCTCCCGAGTTGTGACCCGTATACGTGGGAATTTCTCACGTGCCCTTAGTTTATCCTTATACACTTTTTATTGTTGTGATCTCCTCTGGTGTTATTCCATAGTTTTCCTCTCCCGTTCAAGACCCGGGTGTCCAAGAAGTTTTCTGGGCACCGTGGGAAACTATTCTCAGGTTCTCACGCCATTCTTTCACTATTCCTCTCCTCTAAGCTGTCCATTGGCAGCATGGAATCACCGGTGATTCCGCCACCTGGGGTGGCATGGAAACCATCCTACCGAGTCCCATTGTTCTATAGACCACCCTTGCTGTACTACAAACCTCCTTCGTGGCTCTACACCTTAATTCTGCATGCATTCCCTTATGTTTCAAACATAAGTTTTTCCTCGGTGCTCTCTGAGAGCTCTCGTCCTTCATTTCCGGCTACCGTGTCCACCACCATTGGAATTGTGCACAGGTTCTCCCTATGCACCTTGGCCTCATCAGCCTCAGCCTCTAGCCATCTCCTCTGGTGTAAGTTTTGCGGCCGGGTGCAAAGATCACCACTATGAGTCNATGGAAACCATCCTACCGAGTCCCATTGTTCTATAGACCACCCTTGCTGTACTACAAACCTCCTTCGTGGCTCTACACCTTAATTCTGCATGCATTCCCTTATGTTTCAAACATAAGTTTTTCCTCGGTGCTCTCTGAGAGCTCTCGTCCTTCATTTCCGGCTACCGTGTCCACCACCATTGGAATTGTGCACAGGTTCTCCCTATGCACCTTGGCCTCATCAGCCTCAGCCTCTAGCCATCTCCTCTGGTGTAAGTTTTGCGGCCGGGTGCAAAGATCACCACTATGAGCCGGATGGAGTCCTTTGGGGAGAGTCGTTGGGTTATCTAATTGCTGATGCTACATAGGTTGAGGATTGGCAGCATGTCTCTTGCCCCCCTTTGCTTAGTAGATTACTTTGGGCATGTGCCAACCTTTACTTGTTTCATGGACATCATTGCCACATGCCATGTCACTTTCCTTATACGCGTCGCATGTGGATTCTAGATCATTGCTCCTGGGACTGCCCATCACATGATGTTGTCGCGTCTCGCATTCATGTCGTTGGGGCCTGTTGACGTTCTGTTCATTTGCACATGATCTCGACAAATGCTGCCAGTTCAGGGTGTTGGCGTCGTTCATTTTGTTGGCCCTGGCCACAATCAGTTTCTGCTCGACGTGCTGTTTGTGCCTGTACTCAAGGCTAGTACGTTGTTTGGTATTACCCTAAATGGTCAAGGTATGGACTTTGTTGCATCTTGATTGTTGGCACCATCTCTTTCCAGTCCTTTCGACATGTTTTCCTTTGTGGTCTTTGGTGTAAACAGTTGTATCGTGGTTCACTATTTTTACACACTCCAAAGCTATTGTTGTTGCCCATGTCCATCTTGCTCCCTAAATCTCCCCTGAGCATTCTCGCTTGTTGCATTGACGCCTCTGCCATGTGCACACAACCGCCATTGACAACCTGCTTCTTCATGAGCCTGCTGCTAGTTTGGATACTGCTACCTTCTCTTGATCCTACACTGCTGATTCCTTGGATTTCATGCAAGGTAAGATGCATAGTGTCCCATTTTTTGTGTCTGAGTCTTGCATCCACGAGCCACTTGCTCTCGTCCATGCGGACGTGATGGGACCTTTATCTTTTTAATTTCTTAACAATGGTCATTACGTCCCTTGTCTTAGTGATCACTTCTCTCGCTTCTGCTACATTTACTTACTTTGCTTGAAGGGTGAGGTTGGACATGCGATTGAGTCTTGGCTATTCCAAGCAGAGCGTGCCTTTCAGCACGAGCTATAGTTGTTTCACTCTGATGGTGGTGGGAAGTTTATTGGTTCAGATGTTTTCTTCCTTACATCACTTGGTATCCACTTTGAGTTGTCTGTTCCATACAACCCACAGCAAAATGATGTCTCACATTATTGGAACCGCACCCTAGCAGACAGTGTATGCTCCATGCCAGTTGATTCAGGTCTCTATTAAGTCTTTCCTTGCAAAACCGTAAAGAACATGACTTGGATACGGAATCAGGTTCCTCATGGTCTGCTTCCACACCATGTCACATCCTACGAGCAATGTTTCAGGCGTCCGGCTGACCTGCGTCTCGCTCATTTTTTGGGGAGTGTCGCATGCGTCTGGCTCCCTAAAGATCAATGTGATAGGAATTTCTGTCGTTGTTGCATTTATCTATTCCTTGAGATCTTTCCATAGTCCAAGGTGTGGCACTTCTGGGACACAAATCATGATCACGTCATTGAATCTTGTGACGCTGTATTCTTCAAGAAATAAGTCCACTCATCAGATTTTCAACCTCCTATCTTTCCTTGTACCCGTCTCTTGTGTTGAGGGATGCTCGTGGCCCGGATGGCCTGAGGGCAGTGTCTTCATTAGCACCTTTGTCCTCTTTAGCATCTTCATTGTCGCCTGCCGCATCACCCCCTGTCATGTCACCCACTGGCACGTCACCTGTTGTCGTATACATGCCGTCACCGTCATCTTCTCTAGCATTTTGAATGGATCCTTGTCACTCTCGCCACCTGCCACTTCTATGCATTAGGCTGATCATCTTTGGATTCCCTTGTCTATGGACGACGTCGTACCCTTGTCCTCGTCTGACCCTCCTCCTTTCAGTCAGGCTCAAGGTGGCAGTCTCCTACATTTGCAATTCCGCGCCCATGCTGCTCCCTCTGCTTGTTTTCCTGACCAGTCAAGACCTACGGTCCTTCTCTCCCAAATTAGGTGTGAGCTGATCCTAACACTGGTCTTTACGCACTTGGGCTGAACTCTGCAGTCAGAACACTCTCTCATCACAGGCGAGTTTCTCCGTACTATTGTAGCCACTAATTCTGGTCCTGTCGCATGTCCCACCTCTGTCACCACTACACTGACCTTCCATGGCACCAAAAAACTCCCGCCTGACCCAGACACATTCTGCCATGCCCACTTTGCTTATGATGCAGCCCTCTGGGAATAGACTATTCACAAAAAGCTCAATACCATCACAGAGTACGGTGTGTACAAGAAAGTGGATCTTCCAACACATAGCAAGGCAACAGCTGCATGTTGGGTGAACAGGTGCAAGTGCAGGCCAAAGGACGTCACTGAGAACTACAAGGCATGCTTGGCCAACAGATTCTCTCGTTGCCTGCCGTGGACTTCAATGCCAGTTTGTCCCCTGTTGAGAACTGCACCACTACCAAGGCACCGCTAAGCCATGTGGCCAAGCATGACTGGGAGCTGCGTCAAATGGACATCAACAACGCATTACTGCATGGTCACCTCAATGAGGATGTCAGCATAGCTCAGCCGCCTAACTGTGATGATGGTGATGGCCGCATCTGGCGCCATCGCAAGGCCTTTTAAGGGTTAAAGCACTCTCTGCACTGATGGAACCTCAAGATTTTTACTGCAACTCAACACGGTGGCTACCGTTGCAGTCCAGTTGACCCTTCCCTCTTTGTGTTTGATCCTATGGCACCCTTTGTTGGAAGATCTCCTGATTTCCTTGTTGGATCCCCAAGCTATCTAGGATGTGAAGGATCTCCTCCAACCTACGTACAAATTGAAGGATCTTGGCCCTGCCAGTGTCTTCTTGGGGAGCGGTTCACTGGCTTTCTGGCTGCCGTTTCTATGACGCCTGTTGGGTGTAGTCTTCTGAAGTATGCTGACATTGTGCGGTTGGAAAGGCTTGTGGACGTAACGACCTACCTCCAAGTCATTGGGTCCCTGCTGTTCCTTGGTACCACTACACGTGTAGCCACTCCAAAAATGGTTAACATCAAAGGTATAGTTCAGGGGTTAAGGCTAGAAATCCACAAATTGACACACATTTATCCTATTGTGGGGATTTCATCACTTTACTATCTCCTTGGTTCTTTTCAACATTTAACCAACATCCAATGAATGAGCACCTTGCATCACCCTCCATTGCACCACCTGACCCCTCTTGATAATTCCTACCCATGCTGTTTTTGTGATGTGAACTGTGCATAAATTTGATAAACTAACATGTTTTTTGCTTAAAGGACAACAGTTACCCAACCCAAGGTCCAGGTAGATCAGGGGAATACCAGTGAAAGATCAATCATTGCGTACCAAAGGATTATGTATAGCTCCATCGTCTGTCGTGACTTGTGTTTTGAGCCACATAGCACGTCCCGGACGTGCTTCATTCACATTGTAAACCAATGTCTTGTCACCTGTTAGTTTTTCAAGCCTATTTTTTGCACTGTTGAATTTTGCAAAGTGGTGCCCATGCAATAACTAAAAAGGGAAGGCGGTCGTCAATGCCATTGCAATAGCGACCGCTACTTCTACATAACAACATGGCTTCCAATAACAAGATGAAGGATATTGTGAACGGACCACGTCTGTGGGACCAACTCGGCTCATGGGACTTATAGGACTTGGATTATGCTTCTATTCTATCAGATAATGAAGAGCTAAACACATCTATATGTCATGACTTCAGTTGTCGATTTCACATGTTCAATGTGTCAAAAAACCGGCAACTAGTAGCATGACAGTGTTAACATCAGAATGTTCAGTTGAATGTGTTGTCATGTGACATTAAAAAAACACTGTGTATTACTTATGCTTTGTATATCCACCACACACCAGCATGAAAAATGCATAACCAACGAACTCTTGTTTCTGTAAGCTTTTGTGCAATATAAGTAGCCCTGATTACAATACTAACACTTATTGATAATGAGTTTTCAACAATGTTCTGAAGAGCCTAATGCTGAGGGTCATAGATCAAGGGACTGGAAAATGGACATAGTGTAAATATGTTCAATAGATGCATGATGTGAAGTAGAACGGAGGTGCTAGGTCACATGAGCTGGTCTTCACTTGCACATACATTGGTTAAACCTGCACATAATAATGATCTCATACATAGGATTCTGTGACCCATAAGTGGACTCCTGATAAGCATCATAGAACTCAGGGCAAGGGCATTGTTCACATGCATGTGCATGGATTGGCCAAATGAAATCTGGCCTTCTCTCTGTCAAATTCACCTAGGTTGAGGTTGGCCGTTCCAAAATTGGCTATGCTTTCTCTTGTTGGTGTACAACCTGTGCCTTGGGCCACTTGTGATCTGGCCCTGTACCGGACTCCTCTTTGCCTTGGTTGGCTCTTGTAAATGATCATCTCCAGCACAAAGACTGGCCTCACTTGCACGCACATCCAAAACAAAACAAATGATGGTCAAAATAGATATACTTTTGTAATTGTACAGACCATCATAAAAAAACTAATGCAAAGGCTTTATCTATCTTAGAAATGTTTTCCCTTTGTGCAGACGCTTACATTGCAAAGGATCCTCTTCATTGGATGAGTTCAATGAAGAAGATCTCTTTAGCGTCTCCCACTCCTCTGACTCGGACGTCTCATAGTCAAAGGCCCCATCCTACTCTAAAAAGTCAGAGGAGGCTGCCTTGTTGTTTGCATCCTTGTTTGCAGATTCTTCAAGAGTCTAAGGGTAATCAACCTAAGAAAAGAGTATGGTCTTAGGGCTTGCATCAGCAGCTCCCTATTATGCTTCCAGCATACCAATGCTAGAAAAAGTTGTTGCCTTAGTGGCAGGTGCATCTGTGGAGGTAGCTCACTAGGATTAGTTACAACTGATGCAACTGCACTTGTTGATCCTGCTCCAGCAATAAAATTTTGCCCCTCAATCACGAGCTCCATGTCTAGTGCACCGCATGTGCTCTGGCATCCACCACCACCTTTTGCACGCACAGATCTGTGGCCACCACCACCGCCTTCATGAACACCTAGACCTGTAGCAAGTTACCCGACACGTACATCTATAACGTAAGTGGGTGACAATGTAGGAGGGGTTGTGTAACGCTTTGGAAAATGTGAAGCCAGAACACAGAGGCTGCATATGTGCTTGTGTTTATGGTGCTTGTGGCGGTCCTTGTACTTGGACCGAGGTCAGCCAGCACTGTGCCTCCTCCCCCGTCCCTTGTCAGCGTACTTCAACCCGTGAAGATCTACCCTGTGTATGGGAAGGCGGTAGGTCCTGTGCCATGCCATGTGCCTTAGATGGATGTATGTGTAGACCTTGGGGTTGACACCTGCATCAAGTATGGAGCTCACTACATGCTGGCACGGGTAGCCGCATTCTGTCCATTGGCCGCAACTACACAATCTGCACCCAACATTGACTTCTTGGCCTGAAAGGCACTTTGGCTCTGTCACAGTCCTACAGATCCACCACCAGGATGAATTCGTAATGCCTTGTGTGGAAGGTTAAGTTCTTCAGCTTGGTGCTAGCAAGTGGAGCAAACTTTGTTTCGCAGCCATGTATGAGCTTGCACCATTTTGCAAAACATCTCTGTAGCCATGCATATAGCTACGTAAAGCAATGAAACGGGTATTGCACCCTCAGGCCCATGATGCGTGTATTGAGGGATCCAGTAGTATTACTAGTCGTATGCCTTTTCTATGCCACGACGTAGTAGATTCTGTTTCACTTGTTCAGCGGGATGTCCGGTTCCCCACCACCACCAATGATGTACTGTTCGCCCTGATTAGAGGCACATGATAGCTTTTCCTAGACATGCTGAAACTCATTGGACGTGAAGGCATGCACCAGTGTCTAGTACAGCTCTGCCGCGGTTCTACCTGCCTTGGCTTTGACATATTTCTTGACGTGTTGGGTAGAGAAGATATATGTCGCACTTGGCAGCTCACTGACAGCAACTGCTAGGAGGCCTGCATCACGGTCACAGATGACAATAGTGCTACGCTCCTAGGTAGTGGAGTATGCCTGCGAAAAAGCGGTTCATGAACCAAGTCCAATTCTCCCTATCTTCCTTCCCGTAATGTGACCATGCCATGGGAACAGAGTGGTTGTTGGCATCCCAAAACTGTGTATTTTGGCCAAACCTTCTTGAAGTCGTCTTTAAAAATGTGGTTTCCACGAGGACCAACAACCACCAATGGTTCTAGCCCTCAAGAAAATCTCCTGGTGTAACAAAGGCCGTAGACTAACAAGAGAATCTTTGAGAGAACATTGGATTTTTCTTACTTATGTGGCTTCTTGAATTCATCGAGCAAAGAAATTAGTGGAGTTCAACTTAGTTTTAAAATGTTATGTACAAATTCAGAAATCAGAGTACATGCACACTCGGTGGTTCTAGCCCATCAGCACGAGATACACGGTATGGACGGACACGTTGACTACCTAAAATTGGCATGGTCCTCCCTTCGACACGCTCAGGTGAGTATAAGACCATGCAGTCCAAGACACTAACACGTAAGACCAATACCTTGGGGCAGGTCTTTGTTTTCCTCGTCCAGGTATTCACCATGTGAGACATACAAAAAGGCAGTCATGATGGCCAAAATTGGGCATAACAAGTTAACCAATACCATGTAGATTTCACATCCACACGTTGTCAGCGCAAGGAGGAGTGACATCCCACAGACAAAATCTCGCTCCAATAAGGAGTTGACATCAAAGTGGATTGGTGTAGCATGTACTTGTTCCACAGTGTGGTTGCGGTATCCACAAATCTAAACACTCCATTTTTTTGGTGAAGTACTTATTCCTTGTGATATGTGAGTATTACATAAATTTTGTGCAAAACGAGGACAAAAGTGAATTTGGAGGCCTAATCAGTGTGTAAAGAGGAAATAGGCCACTAATGAAATCCAACATGTTTATGTTTGTTACGAGAGTTCAACCCCATATCCAAGATTTCTTAAAGCACATGAGTTGTAAATGTACGACCCCATTTCCTGCTCTCAAAACTCTATTAGCACCATATGGAGGACTTCACATGAAAGCCCTCCATGTTCAACCCATTTCACATTACAGCTATGGTTCCATGTGTTTTCAATGTTTTTGCCATGTTCAAAACTATTGTACACATGATTCAAGTCCCACGAGATGAATTTCTGCCCTGCCTCAAGGGAGGTGGAATATACATGCCAAGAAGCTAGCTCAACCTCTAGAGTTCCTACTTGAGTTTCTAGAAGGCTAGGTGAGGGTCCAGGAAGGTGGCACACCTTCTACAAAGAGTGACTTGTCTTACAAGGAATCTAGAGGTGTCTTGGTCTTCTAAATACCTTCCCTCTTACTAGAAGCAAGCTGAGGAATCGAGGAAGGGGCAGAGGCTTCTAGAGGAGGGAAGGGATGCCTTCCTAGGTGGGAAAAGGAACAGCCTACCAAGGGACAATCTATGAGCCATAGAATGTGCTAGGAAGCTTCAGATCTGACATGCCTTGGTTTTTAGAAAGCTTGAGTCAGTGGCTCTAAAATACCAATGCTTGTAAGCACTGATAAGGATTTTATTCTTATTCAATTGAGGCCAAAACTATTTCCACACTCTTTGAGCAGTTTTTGGCCATCCTTTGAACCAGTTGCCTCCACAGTTGCAGTTTCTCTAAAAACATTTGGTGGTGTGAACAAGCCACTACTAGGGACCATCTAGGGTGAACACTCACACTCAGGCCAACTCTACTTGCACCTAATGCTTAGAGCAAGAAGTGTTGGACCGTCGATCGCTCACATTGATGGTCCATCTTGTCTCTCAGCGAGCCGCCTCATTAGTCGCGCATGACTCGAGGCGGTGGGTGCGGTCACTGTGTCGGACACACCACATAAGAACTGCAACCGTCGTATGGTCGTAGTCACCGGTTTTGCTGCAGCCGTTTACCGCGTCCGTTGTCGGAGCTCCCATCGGAGAGAACCCCTCTGCAGGTAGCGTCACCGGAAAGCCACTTGTTGAGGGCACCAGCGCAACCCTCAAATTGCGTGTTTGGAACACGTGCATGAAGGAGGGCACAAAACAGGTCCCTAGTGCTGGCGTGGCCATCCCGTCGGTGCTTGCTGGCTTGCTTGCTTGCTGCTCCTCCTCCTTGCTTCCCACAGCCGCGGTCAAGCGGAGTCGAGCTCGACTGCGAGCCAAATTTCTGATAACAGAAAATGGCCCAGATGCCCCCAAAAGTCGGATGAGGCCCCGAGTATGCAAGACAAACCAGGGGCACCTCGTTAGAAAAACCATCTCCTAGAATTGCATTGTTACTACACGTGATTTGTCTTTGATACCCTTCTGGTTTTTGCAAGTTCTTACTCTCTTGTATTCTTTGAATTTTGCGTATTTACATGACCATGTAACTGCCAGATGCCAACAAAGACACCTAGATATCGGCGGGTGTGTATGGGAGTTTGCTCTATTGGCGCATAGTTGTCCATAGTGGCATGAGCATGAGCCGTTTTGTGAGCTCCATGACCAAAACAAAGTCACCTTTTGCCTTGTTATGCTTCTGTACCTTATCCTGAACATCATCATCAGATGATTTTTCAATGTAAATGGAAGATAGAAAGCACATAAGAAACAAGTTAGGTGCATTTTTCCATGGACTAAAGAGACAAGTGCAGGAGGATGTCATTGGTTATCCATTGCAAACATGAAGATGAGACATCCTACAATTCATTTTTGTATCTTGGTCTTGGGAGATGAAGGGAACTTAGACTTGTTCCTCAAACAGAAGGTCCTCATTGTACAGTAGAGTACGTGATGCGTGAAGTAGGAAAATGAGACCTTGCTTGTTGAGGAAAGGGAGTGCACTATCGTATGTTGGAGTTGCAGGAGAGGGATTTTCTTTCCGAAGCCTACGGCATTTGTCTCATTGCACTTGGACTGACATCTTGTCTAAAGTAGGTGTTTTGCAACAAAAAAAAATCATGTACCGTTCACCCTGCCTCACCAGGCTGAGTTGAGGCACCCACCATGGCTCTCACATGCTAGAGGAACAAATGATATCGTCCCTGGGTGGTATCGTTTGATGAGACACAAGTGCCGCCAAGTGAAAATGAGAGAAGATAGGAAAGCAAAAGGATACATACTCAGAGTGCGGTGTATCCATTGTGTCCCACCACCAAAGGAGGGAGGGACACTTTGGGCATACCATGCTCCACGTAATGATGCCACGTGAGCAATGTAGAAGACAAGCCCCCTATGAAAAGCATCTTGAAGAGGAAATCCCAACACTTTTATACACATATATATATGTATATGTTTTGCAAGTGAATTGGTAACTGGACTACGAAAACATTCCATTGGTCAAAGTAGAGCTGAATACTTTGTAACATAAACTTTGCCCAAACGTCATCAACTTTGAAATAGAGATTGAAATGTTGTTTCAATGATTTTATAAGGTACAACATCTACATGATATCCATTGTGCAAAAAACTGACGGTGTACCAGTATGGCATGTATGTGTCCGACATGGTCTTCTTATTCCAGAACATCAAGGAAATTGGGTTATACACATTTTAACTAGGTGAATATGGTATGCTAATACTTGAACTTGAAGATATGCCAGCTACAATCCTTTGGTTGTGTGGATACCAAAGCTGTAATCTCCTTGTGATTACAAGAGAACGTTGCTCAAACTTTGTATGGTAATGACAAAATCCCCCTATTTCATCCCAACCCCAGCTTTGATGCAAAGTTTGCATCGACTCAATGGCACATGCATTGAGTGCCGTGATGATGTTATATAGGGTGCAGCAAGGGCTAGGTTGCTTGCTGCTGGGACCGTTGTGCTTGCAAAGCAACTACAGATAGAGTAGAAAGCTGGAACTGAGAGAATGCTGGGACAGAATGAATCTTGTTGATAACAACTATAGTACAAGAAACAGTACAGCAAGCACAGCTCCGCTAGAGACTAACTATGGACTCTCACGCCTAGACACAGCTCCTGGCCCACAGGTGGGCAACGCCTAGCAAAGTAGCTTGAGTCTTGGGCGTAGTCTGGCCACCTCTTCTAGGTAGTCAGGCCTTCAGGTAGTGAGGGGTGTCCTCCTGCCCAGTCTGGCAGACTGCTGCCAGGCTTATCGGGGTCTTGAGAAGAGTGTCTGCAGAGTCTTGGCCTCAGGTCATGTCTGGAACTAGTGGAGGCTGCTGTGGTTTACTACAGGCAAAAAGCTTGGTGATGACTGAGTTGTTGAATGAAGACTGCCAGGCTGGCCACCTACTATAGCAGGCTGCTGGCAAGTTGACGGCTGTCCAGGGTGATGGAAGCTTTGGGCTGCAGGTGGGAAGATTCATAGCCTAGGAGTCTTCCTGTAGGTAGTAGCCCCTCCCGTGGCTCCTGCTGCTGAGTCGTGCATGGTTGTGCTCATGCAGAGTTTTCCATGCTTGTGGCTTTGCATATGGCTGATGACTCATGCATGCATTGTGTGATGCAGTGCTGTGTCGTGCATGCATGCGTTGATGTAGAGCGGTCCCTACTCTGGGCCTTGCATGCTGCTGTTGAGTCGCGCTAATGCAGTAGGCTATGCAGGGTGGTCCACACTGCCTAGTTAAGTGTAGCCCCACCCTGACTGGACCTAGCTCAAAACCCAACAATGCGTAGTCGCACTACACAGCTGCTAACGGGTCTGGGTCAGCAGGCATGCACAACCTTGTTGTGCATGCAGCATTTAGCATTTGATAGCTCTAACACTTAGCATACATATATATATATATATATATATATATATTGCATTTGGGGACGTCGGGTGTCTCCCAGAGGGTTTCGATGTGAAAAGAAAATTATGCTACTTCCCCGGTATCCAAAAAAACTTAGAAGAGGCTTTTCCTTGCTCTCAGGCTTGAGCTTGTCCATGACTGTAACGACCGCGGCTCCGTGTGGGTATTTTTCGGGTTTGGTTGGTGATTGTTGCAGGGCTTTTCTTGCTATTTCTGCCATAAAAAAACTGTTTGGTGGCGTCTCAACTCGACTCGGATTGTTTTTGGTGACTTCTACTGCAAGAAAAAATGCAAGGGCGTTTTTGGCGCATGCTGCATGGAGGGGCGCTCCGGTTGACTTGCCCTTTGCTTGGAAGATTCTCTGCTACTTTTTAGTGGGTGGAGAAGTCACTAGGAGAGAAGAATAGATATTCTCCTCTTCGCCTCACGTCCAGCGGCTATTGTGTAGGTAGAAATGGCAGTTGAAGTGTTGCTGACGCCATTTTGCCCTCGCTCGGGTGAAGTCAACGCTCCACTGCTTTGTCAAGGATTTGTTCGATTTTGACTGCTACAGCTGGATTCGAAGTCACGCCACTAGTTTGTCACGCGCTTGGAGTCATCACCACTGCTGCTAAGAGGCTTGCCGAGTGAGCTTTGGCCCCTTCCTTTTGCCGTTTGTCCTTTTGCTCCTAGCCGCTTTGTCCTTTTCTTGGCTCCCTCACAAGGTTCCGTCTCGTAGTGGAGGGGGTTTGTGGAGGGCGAACAGGAGTCGTGAGCTCGCTCGCCACCCCTTTGGCGGGCAAGCTCGCAAGTTTGCTCGCCTCCTTTTTGTCGGGCTTGCTCGCTTGCTCGCTGTCCTCACTGCCTACCGCGACGGCAGGCAATTTCGCTGCCAATCTTGCCGTCGTGGTAGGCCTGCCACTTTTTGCCGCACCCGTCCCTCTCGCAGCTCTCCCTCCCCCTTTGCTTTTGCCGAATCCACTCCGCCGCAAAGCCCTGCTTAGCTCGCCTGCTATGCAAGCTACTCCACTCATACACCCTTCTTGCAAAAAACCCTCGCGCGACCCCTTTTTTGCCACGTTTTCCCCATCCACGCTGCCGAATTCTTTTTGTTTCTTTGAGGACTGAACTGGGTCCTCCGAAGAACGATTTTCCAGAAACGTAGAAGACTGAAGTAGGTCTCCTAATGAAGTAGGTCTCCTAATGAAGTAGGGGACTGAAGTAGGTGGTTGAAGTTGCTGATTGTCTGGGATTAAACATGATTTTTTTTTGGAAGGCTGCTGAGGGGAGACAGGTGAAATTTTTTTGGATGTCACACCGATACTGAGCGTGAGTGTATCTGTCGAAGATGAAAGAACTCGAACTACTGCTGGGGAATTTTTTGCTGTAGGTGAATTTTTTGGTGTTGGTGAATTTTCTTGACGGCTCTGGATCTCTACTGCATACTCCACAAAAACAGTCCCGTGCAACATGAGGCACAAACCTCAGTTTTTGTGTGTGTAGAGATCATTAATGGTATTGGAGCGCGTATTCGATTGCCGCGTGTCTCCCACGTTGCCCTTCTTCAGGGGATAGTACAAGTGGGCACTACGTAATTCCACATTGCTCCATGCATCTCTGAAAAATGTCATTAAGGACACTTTTGGTCAAGAAATCTGTTGTTTGCGCTGTTCCTGGAATGTGCTGAAGGATTGTCTTGTGGACAATCACCTTCGATCGAATCCAGTGGCCGCGGATGTCAATGTGCTTTGTCCGTCCCTGGAACTGTGCAGAGTTTGCGAGATCAATGGCTGATTTGCTGTCGACGTAAACTATTGTTGGACCATGTTGAGGGAAACCAATGTCGTCAAGGAGGTTCCTCAGGTAGGTGACCTCCTGAGCTGCGGGTGTCGCTGCCACATACTCAACCTCAGCTGAACTGAGTGTGATAATGTTCTCTCTCCTACTTGACCACAAAACAACCGTTCCGGCAAGGAGATAGACAAATCATGTGGTGATACGGCGGTTCTCCTCTGTACGACCAAAATCTGCATCCACATAGTAGCTCAGCTCCAGGCCGCTTGACGAGCCAAAGACCAACCCTGTGTTAGCCATTGACTGGAAGTACCCGAGTGCACGGTCCAGCTCCTTGCAAGCCCTTTCACCGCACGTCTGACTTCCACGCGCCAAATTTCTCACCGCAAACTGCAGGTCTGGTCGAGTGTAGCTTGCAGCGTGCATGAGAGAACCAACTCTACTCCGATAGTCGATCTCACTTCTCCCCCTTGGTCCTTGATGGTTCAACTACTGCTCCATTAGGGGAGTCAAAACGCAATGATCATGGACGTCAAATTGTTCAAAGACTTTGGAAACATAAGATTACTGATACAATTTGAGCGTGCATTTAGAGCGGTTGCGTTTGATGTTCATGCCAAGGTAGTACTCAAAGCTCGGCATCAAGGTCACATTGACCTCTTGTACCATTGCACAAGCAGTTGCGTGGATGAATTTTGGCGATGGGCAGATGATCATGATGTTGTCCACATAGACAAGAACGTAGCAGTCCGGACGCTTGTCCTTTGCTTGTCGATGTAGGAACAAGAAGTCGTTGTAGGCTGATGGATGAAAGATCAATGACTCAAAGAGGCTTTGCAGCTTGCGGTACCAAAGAAGAGGGCTCTGCTATAACCAATACAGGCTCTTGACGAGCTTGCATACTTCTCCGTTGCCGTCATCATACCCTTCTGGCTGCTTCATGTAGACGGTGGTGTCCATTTTTCCATGTAGAAAGGAATTATTGACGTCAAGTTGCTGCACCTCGTAGTCTTTGTCTACTACGATGGCAAGCATTACACTCGCTATGGTGTAACAGCTAACGGGGGCGTAGGTTTTGAAGAAGTCTTTGCCTTCTTCATGAGAAAAACCCTTCGTAACCAGGCGCGCTTTGAACCTCTCGATGCTGCCGTCCGCAATCGTCTTTACCCTAAACACCCACTTCACACCAACTGGCCTTGACTCGGATGATAGTTATGTTAGCTCCCAGGTTCCTTGCTCCATGAGAGTGTTGTGTTATGCATCTAGTGTTGCTTTCCATTCTACTGCAAACCCACCTGCCAGTGCTTCCTTGAGTGACTAGGCTCGGGCTGTAGTGCGGATGAGGCCTTGGAAAGGAGAGCTGTCAGATGCGTTGTTGTGAAGTCGGCATGTACCTCATCATTCTCAGCATGTACCGTGCACGTTGTAATTGCCATGTCGCATTCTACTTCATTCTCCTTGTGTTGTTCTTCAATCTGCTACTACAGGAGGCACGTGAGGTGCCGGTGTTCGATTGTGTCGTCGTGCTTCTTCAGCCTCGTCGCCTTTGTACAATCTTGTGTTGCCACGGGATGGCGTTCGCCATGGCTTACTACGTTTGTCTCCTGATAAGTGGCAATGCGTTTGTAGTGGTCAGCTGTGAGGGGCACACTCTCGCATAGTGCCTCTTCACTCGCCTGATCCAGATCCGTCGTGGTGAATGGATCACTGTCTGCTGCTTTGTCTTGGATTGACCCCACAAATGAGTCGTCTCATGACTCAAGGAGGTCTGGTGCAGTGGAACGCTTAACTTCCCACCCTTCACGTGTTAGATGCTCAAAGAAAACAACATCACGACTGGTGATAATACATTGGGTGTTGATGTTGTAGAACTCCCAACCTTTCATGTTGGGGCTTTGTTTGACAAACATACCCCAAGCTGCTTTATCTGGAGGCTTTTTACGACGTTCTTTTGGGATGTGGAGAAGCGCCTTGTAGCCAAACTTTCGAAGCATGGTGATATCTGACTTGCAGTCGTGCCATACTTCAAATAGAGTCATGTCTAGTAAGGCCTTGTACGGCACACGATTCCGTACCCAAGCTGCTTGCCTCAAAGCATACAGCCACCAAGAATTGTCTAACTGCACTCCTAGGAGCATGGATTTGAATGTCTCCTGATAAGTGCAATTTTCCCTTTCTACTACACCATTCTCCTACGGGGTATATGGTGTAGAGAAGTGTTGCACGATGCCCATGTCCTCATGTTGTGACATGAATTTTGTGCGGGTGTACTTGCTAGCATTATCTAAGCGTAGGACTTGCAACTTCTTGTTGCTTTGGTTTTTCGCTATTGCCAGCTATTTGAAGGAGTAGGTTGGTGCTTAATCTCTGGTTTGAAGAGGGTAGCTCCAAAGAAAATGTGTTGCATCATCCACAAAGATGAGGTCGACTCATCTTTGTCCATGTCCGTGTTGGATGAGGCCGAGGGAGAGGAGGTTAATGGCAATGTGAGGTATGTAGAGGACGTTGCCAAACTTGACCTGTGCTCCATCATACCCTATCACAGACATCATGCCCTTGCCGGGCACGGGCACCTACTTGTTGTTGGCAGCTGTCACATAGCTCCAATCTAGAGGCACATAGTTGTGGAGGTAGGGTTTGTGGTACGTGATGTGCGAGGTACACCCGCTGCCCAGATACCAAATACACAACGAGGGAACCAGCCCATCTCTCTGACTGTCTGACAGCTTGAACACAGATGTAGTGTAGTCAAACTGCTGCCCTTTGCCTTCCTCCTTTGCCTTCTTCTTGGACTCCTGACTACCCTTTTTATTCTTCTCTCCCCCTCACTTCTTTCCCTTGGAGTTGCTCTGCATCCTCCCTTTCTCCTCATCGCGCAACCTCTTGAAGCAATCTTTCTTCACGTGCCCTTTCTATCTATAACAATGGCATGTGATATCAGGATGTGATCCGGTTAGTTGGCCGATATCACTGCGTGTGATTGCTTTTGGGAGGAAGCGTGTTGATTCATGGGAGTACACTAACTTCATCACTGCATGGCTGTTCGACAGGGAGTGAGACGCGCTCTTCTCTTCTTCATTAAGGTAAGCTGCATTGGTGAAAATGCGAGTTTTTTTGCTTGTAAGTTGGTGGTCTCTCTGTTTTGTCAATAGCATCTTGCAGACGTATGCCTCTATTAGTTCTGCTTCAAGCTTGAATTTGAGAACTTTCTTCACGCCATCCCAGTCTCTAGTGAGGTCGTTGAGTATGAAAATCACAAAGATTGGCTCAGAGATGGGTGTGTCTATGATGGCAAGTTGGTCACGTCGCAATTTGTCTTGTTGATGTAGCTCTCAATGACACTGAAGCTGTTGAGGCTGATGTGGGAGAGCTCTGTGAGGAGATGAGATTTGAAAGTGGAGTCGCCTGACATGTAGGTTTATTGCAGATAGGACCATGCATGTTTGGTTGTCTCAGCTATTGCGTCGTACATGCGAATAGATTGCTGAATGCAATGACTTAGGTGGTTTTCAAGCACCATGTATGCAGCTTGCATGGATTAGTTGACCTCCGACACAATGTGTGGTGGAGATCCTGGGGGAGGAGGAACGTAATAGCCAGTGTAGAAATTTCAAATGCTGTGAATCTGGGCCACTTGTTTCAACTTGTGGGCCTAGTGTAAGAAGCTCTCACCATCGAACTCGTCTATCTTGATCTTGTGCACATGTAGAAAGATTGCTTCTGCTGGCACAATGTCCTCTACCCCCTGGTAAGCAACTCCTTGTCTGAAACTCCACGTTGGGTTAGTTGTGTGACACTACTACACGTTTGCTGCTTCCGGTTGCGCCTGAAACACACGCTACGCTATTGGCTGTGGCTGCCCCATGTATGTTTGAGGTGTTGGTGCTTGAGTAGATGGCTGAAATGGTGTCGTCTTGGGTATGCCCAATGGAACCTGTGGCTATTAGGTTGGAAAGTGATGCTGTATTCCTATTTGTGCTGATGCTACTGGTGGCACTTGTGTAGGAACGATAAACTGTTGCATGACATGTGGAGGACTTGGCTGAGGTAGATGTGCTCATGATGCTTGTGAAGCTTGCTAGGCATGATTAAACTATTGCTGCTACAATTGCTGTTGTTACAGTTGTAGTTGTTGCATTTGCAACTGCATCTGCTGTTGCAGCCATGCCATCTACTGCTGAAGATGATTCATCTGAGCATCACGAGTGAGCTGCTCCTGCTCGCGAAGTAGCTCTTATGCACCAAGTTGCTGCCACGGTCTCTTGCTCCACAGCCTGGCACGTGGCTGCTTCCTACCGTGCCATGCGCTTTGCACTCCTTCCGCTTTACATTCTGCCTGCTCTACCACATGGCGACCTTGATCTTGCCCCATGTGCAAACCATACAAGATGGAGTTTTCATCAAGAGGTGAAGAGTTTGCACCTAAATTCTCCATCTCCATGTTGCTCATGTAATACACGTTGCCTCTGAAGTTTGCAAGCAAGATCCCACCTTGGGCGCTTGAAGACATCAGTTGCTCACTGGCGTAAGCAACTGGATTCCGAAGCTCCTCCAGAACACACCTAACTTGGACTCAGAGTGTAGATGCAGTCACCACTAACCTTACTCTTGTACCATGTTGATGTTTTGTGGGGTGCAACAAGGGCTAGGTTCCTTAGTGTTGGGACCGTTATGCTTGGAGAGGAACTAAAAATAGAGTAGACAGCTCAAACTGAGAGAATGCTGGGACTGAATGACTGTAGTTCATCACAACTATATTACAAGAAACAGTACAGCAAACACAACTCAGCTAGAGAATAACTCTGGACTCTCACGCATAGACACAGCTCCTGGCCCATAGGTGGGCAACGCCTAGCAAGACAGCTTTAGCAAAGTAGCTTGACTCTTGGGCGTAGTCTGGCCAACTCTTCTAGGTGGTCAGGCCTTCAAGTAGTGAGGGGCGTCCTCCTGTCCACGCTGGCAGACTACTGTAAGGCTTATTGTGATCTTAAGAAGAGTGTCTCCAGAGTCTTGGCCTCAGGTGATGTCAGGATCGGGTGGATGCTGCTGTGGTTTACTACAAGCGGAAAGCTTGGTGATGACTGAGTTGTTGAATGAAGACTGCCAGGTTGGCCACCTCTCTATAGCAGGCTGCGAGCAAGTTGAAAGCTGTCCAGGCTGATGGAAGCTTTCGGCCGCATGTGTGAAGAATCCTAGCCTGGGAATCTTCCTGTAGGCAGTAGCTCTCCAATAGCTCTTGCTGCTGAGTCGTGCATGGTTGTGCTGATGCAGAGTCGTCCCTGCTTGTGGGTTTGCATGTGGCTGATGACTCGTGCATGCATTGTGTGATGCAGTGCTGTTTCATGCATGCATGCGTTGATGCAGAGCAATCCCTACTCTGGGCCTTGCATGCTGCTGCTGAGTCGTGCTGATGCAACAAGCTATGCAAGGCGGTGCACACTGCCCAGTTAGGTGTAGACCCACCCTGACTGGACCTAGCTCATAACCCAGCAATGCGTAGTAGCACTACACAACTACTGACTGGTCTAGATCAGCAGGTATGCACAGCCCTGTTGTGCATGCAACACTTAGCTCCAGGGTCCATTCCCCCCTCGGACCTGGATGCCGGAAATAGACTTGGCCGGTACAAGTGGAGAAAATCTCTGCCGTTGAACTCGGGAATTTTTTAGAGAAGATTCCCTAACTTCTTGCAGGCTCCTTTGATTCTGAAACTGACTACGCTTGCTTGACCGGAAAATAGGCACCATAATCATCACCTCTAACATTCCGTAGTATTGATTTTATCATTTTATTGAAACACTCACAAAATCCTCAAGTGAGGAGTTTGTGCTTGTTCAAAAGGGGGTTTTTGTGGAGTTTTCATGGGGCATGAAGGAATCCCCATGCAAACTGACCAGACCATCTGACCATCAGTGGCATAAGTGTTTGTCATCCATGACGGGTAAAGATTTTTTTCGCCAAGCGCTTGAACTTTTGGTTGAGGCTAGTTTTCAATGTACTCAAATTATATTGCATGAAAGAATTCAAGGGAGTCACAATGTGCAATCGGATTGACATCCGATCATTCTCCAGTCGTCAAGCCAGGAATAATTGTAGATTCAACTTGCTAATGCAGGCAAGAAGCTACACCCAACAATAAATACAAAATTTTGAAAAGAACTTGGTACGTGGAAACACGACTAGTACAAAGGAAGTATGCAAGGAGCTACATAGAGGTCTAAGCTATATGGAAATAAAAAGCAACGTCAGCCTCTACCTTGGGACCAAGAATAGCCTAGAGTTAGAATGCTATGTTGATAAAACGTTTGGTGGAATGGTGGAAGATCATCAGAGTAAAACTTGTTAATTTGCTCACTTGGTGGAAGATTACTGTCTTAGACCAGCAGGCGACCGAACCTCACTCGCTTCCATAGAAGTTGAGTACGTAGCTGTAGCCACAACACCACAAGAGGTTACATATCTCTATAACATCCTAGAGGATGTTTATCTTGCACAAAGACAATAATGAAGAAATCCAATAGAAAAGTATAAAACTGACCTCTTGTGATCAACAAGTTATGAAGGCAAGACAAAGCACATTCATACTTGTGCAAATCGGAATGATACAATCTGAGTTGGTTCAAATGTCCATGATGGCATGGCCAAACTCTTGCATGTCCAAGGGATTAAGGAAACAGTAGACCGTCTGACAAAGTGCATCCCAAATGGCAATTTTTACATGTGCATGCAACAGTATGGTCTCACCTTCAAAGCTCTCTTGTAGAACTTATAGAGGTGGTCAGACAAGACAAGAAAAAGGGAAACAACACTTGTAGTCGTACCATTGCATTGGCATGGAATATGCATGAAAACATCACACGCGTCACGGAACACATGGTAGAAATGACACAAGCAATAGTGCGAGGGAAAAATGCACATCAGGAGTCGTAGTTGAATATCGAATTTGATGTATACGTATCAACGTTGCAACTCCTTGTCCACATATTCCCCAACAATAAATCAGCATTCAGTGAATTGTCACAGTTACTAAGGGACTTTTATCATGTGGGGTGTTATACAAATCCAACTCCAAAGTTTTCTACCTCAAGGCATTTAAAAAAATTCATGGTCACTAGCTTATCACAACAACCAAAAAAATCCAAATCCATAGCCTCATGTTGGAGAGGATGTGCTATCCAAACCTTGCCTTAAATTATTTTTCCTTCATCATTGAAAACACTTTTTTGCAGGAGGATTTGTTGGAGAAAAATCCCTCACCGTTGAAGGAAGACTTGCCATTCTGGAAATGTCCCATTATGATCGTCTAATTGGTTTAAAAAACCAGTTGCAACTTGTAAGAAAAAGACAAAACCGTGGGAAAGCAGTTTTGCCAGGAGCCAAAGCAATAGACAAAGCTTGCACACCCGATATAGCTCCACAATTGAAACGATACCTAGGACAGGAGGGGGGATGAGGGTAGCCATGGAGCTCCAAACACTTTGTGGAGCAAGCCCCTCCCTCTTGACTACTACACGCAAGGGGGAGAGAGGGAGAAGATAGGTCGGTAGGTGTGGCCAACTCTTGAGAAAGAAAAACAAGGGCTAAAATGGATGAAGGAAGAGAATACATAGCAAGATGAGATTTATTGCAGATGTTATGAAAGCAAGGGATTTTGAGTGAGTGGGAGAGGCTTCACAAGGTGTCTCCTTGAATATGCAACATGAGCAATCTCTCTAACATAATCATGCAATAGACACACACACACACCCATAGATCATGGTCATAAGTCAAAGAACATACGGACAAGGATATCTGATGGCAGCAAGAGGACCTCCTCGTCAACAAGATCCAACAACACGCCCCTGATTATTTGGGAGAATTTGGAAGCTATGGCCATCTCTATGGACAAACTAAGCAACAAAGGCTAATCAAATTCAGCAACTCATGAACACTGAGTACGAAAATGGGAATGGCTCTAGAAAACTAGTACAACCATAGTTACTTGTTCAAACAAGTTGTTCATGACGGAAAAAAATGGAGCACGCAACCAGATTGACGTATGTTGTATAGACACTGGAAATTCAATGGAGAGTCCAGTACTATTTTGCTTGGAAAACTCTCCACATCCATGGTAGGAGAAAGGTTTGGAAGGAGTTGTGGGAGCCAAAGAAGCATGTGCAGCCTGACTCGAATAGAGAGGAATAGGAACCAAACATCTCCCCAAGAATCTCAAACTCAACCTTTGCATTCTTTGATACGTCAGCTTGATTGAATCACCTGCAAGTGGCCTAGAAATAGGTCCAGCAACCTGCTTAGATGTAAGAAAAAGGATGATTATATTATCTTTCCTATGATGCTGAAATCACCGCGTTTTGGATCTTCCACTCACAAAGGATGTAACTCAGCTCCATATTCTTGATGGAGAGTTTTTAGATTCTCTAAAACATTTGCCAGATATTCATAGTTGTAACATAGTTAACACCATTAGTGCACCAATCGAGGGAGATTAACAGTGCTTGCCATTTTCATGTTAGTTTTAAGCTCCATTATGGTTAATATTTGACTGCATTTCGAGCACTATACAGAAATGCTAAAGATTCTATGATAAAATCCAGAGTCAACATATACAAGGAATTTTCTCTTGTATAGGTCTGATATGGCATTTAGCTGATAGGGCGTCTAAAGTATCTATATTGATTCATAGTGTAATTGCATGTGTAGAATGCTTGCACATGCCTCTACCTAACTCTTGCATCGTGGGGACCTACTTACCAACCAGCACTACAGAGTTATCTAACTATAAAGGCACCATGCAACCTGAACATGAGACATGCATAGTATCATTGTGCTTATGCATGATTCATGAACCCTTCAATCTTCATGGGTTGATCTGGTGCAAAATTTAGGTACAACCTCATAAATAGACTATATGTGAAGGCATGGTGATATCACCTGTCATCAAAAGGATGACCTTAAAAAGAAGGAACCTCCTGAGGAAACTTCACTTGAAGACCTAAAGAAATGTCCCAATGAAGGAAGCTTCTCACTGGTGCAATAGAAGTACCAAGAATAACTCAAAACTGCAGTAAGTTTCTCCTAGAATGGATATTCATTTGGGCAAGGCATCAGAGGGAGAAGACCTAAAGCATGTGAAGGGAACTTCTGTATGAAACGGTCAACTTATTATGATAACAAGTAGGAAAAGAGGAACTCCCCTCACTTCCCATCCACCTCAATTCTTATGTAGACATTTTTGTAGAGCTGAATTGTGCTTATGCCTTATCCTCTTCAGTGCGTCCAACAGGGATCCTAGTCCTTACCGCCATTCTTCCATGTCTTACATTTTAGATCAGGCCACCAAATCAATTCCGTGCCACATAAAAGTAAGGCCACGAGGTTAGTTTTCTTCTTGTCCCTATCAATCCCAAAAGTGGTGAATCATATCTCTCTATTCGTAAGCCAAATATACATCCTTGGTCCCTTGGGGTTTGGAAGATCAAGTAGTTCAATGAGTGTTGGCTGGATTTGTGATTCACTTGAGAGTTGGACTTTTTTCCTGGTGAGTACAACTTCCAGCGCACACGAGCTTTGAGGCTCCTCCATTGCCACATCGAGCTATTGGAGTGGATGATAGTTAAGACTCTCGAGTGCCAGCAAATTTTGGTTCATGTCATCGTTGATCTTCACTTGTCATCAAGTGCCTCCAGCCGCGTCTCCATGTGTCATCCTGGCGGGTAGCGTCCTTGGTGAGGAACATGTCGAGTTTCACAAGATGGCAATTGAATTGGTCTTTGGAGTTAATGATACCACGTAATTAATCAGGGAATAGGCTGTGTCTTTTGCTGTTGTCTCGTGAAATGCTAGGAGAGTTTCATGCATTACGGGCTATTATCCCTCAATCGCCAAATTCTTCGTCGGGCTTCTACTACTCATTGCCGGTTGCACTCGCTCTTTTGACCATCATTGTTGTGATGTTTGCAAACATATGGATGGCAGATGTATGCAAAGGACTTGTGTGAGATTGGCATGTGAGAGTAAATTTGTGGGCTTCCTCTAGTATTGCTAATTTTTTTGTAGTAAGTGCTATGCGAAGCTCAATATAGATGGTGAACATGTGATAGTTTTATGGAAAAAGGTGATTCATGCAAAATTTTCACTTGAGAGAGTTTTTAAACATAGTAATTTTACTTCAATGATAAGTCACGGAGTTATCGAGCACACGTACAAGTGTGAAAACATGAATGAGGACCACTTGGGATCTTGGGTGCATTAGTACGATTTCGCATCGTGAGTGACTACTTTGAGAATTTGTGGGGTCTAAAAAAATGGATGCACATTGAGAAGTTTCCCAAACAACATCGATGTGTCGATACGGTTCACAATACTTCATTTGATCATTCTTGAAAGTGGTTGGAGTTGTCAAAAACTTCTAGAACGAAACATTGAAATTTGTATCAATCGGCCATGGTGGATCTCCTTGTAGTGAACCACGAATGTAATGAAAAATATGCCTTGAGGTGGAGTTTTGAAACTTGTGTTCTCCAAGGACGTAATAGAGTGTGCCTCATTCTCATTTCCACACTTGTATGTTTTCGCTCAACATCTCTGACACTTCTGGGCAATGTACACTCATTTACGATTATAATGAACTGAAATGAATCGCGATGAACTTGTACAATTGGGACCCCATGAACAAGCCATGTTTTCTGCTTAAGTAAAAGAATCGTGACATTCATCCCTGCTTTTAGACACTTTCTGCATCATCTTGCATTGACCACCTATTTTTTTTCCTTTGATTTGATTTCATCACTGAAATACATCAATTGTTTTATGCTTGCGCAAGTTTGAACCCTAGCACCTGACTTTACACCCTCTAGACTGGCGTGGCGCCACACCTTCGATTAGTCACAACATGATCAAACGGTCTGGACTATGGTGAACATCGGTTTGCATTTACAAGTTCAATTTTTGGTTTTTCAGGAAAATAGCAGCCACCATTGATGGTTCGAAGATTTTTTGGATGTAATTCTGAGTAGGACAATGCTCATTTTACTGAATTTCAGTGATAGAATCCTTACTCCACCATAGATCGGGCCAATTTCGAAGACCGCGCCTTAGCTTGAATCAAAGATAAACCTTTCATTGACCGCCAAAACTTCACGAAGAATCGCGATGTCGCAACCGTACGCGAGAGCTCGTCGATGTACATGTCAGCTCGCCACGCCGACGTGGCGGGCGGTTTACATCATCGAATAATGAAAAAAGTCATACAGGAACACGAGACGTGTCGTTTCTGATGCTTGTTGTGCCCCCACTTCTGTTCCTGCTGCTGCTGCTGCTGCTGCTGCTGCTGCTGCTGCTGCTCATTCTTCGTGGAGGAGGAATTGCTCATGCCGCTGGCTGCGATGGCGTCGGCGGGCACAGCGAGCGCCACTGCCGCAGCGGCAGCTGCCGGTGCCGTTGGGAGGAGGTTGAGAGACGTGACGTTTGTGACGGGCAACTCGAAGAAACTGGAGGAGGTGCAGGCCATCGTCGGCAACGCCATCCCGTTGAAAAACAAAAAACTCGACTGTGAGTGCTGGCCGGGACGGAAAGGGGGACAGAGACTGTCAGTTCTTTCTCTTGAAGGGGTGCAGGGGAAGAACGCGAGGGAGCAGTGGACGCGGCATTTGTTTCGGAGGATGAGTGGGCGAGTGATGAGTTGTTAGCGGGGGGCGGAGGGTGGGGGGAGAGGGATG
>SZWC01010036.1:22523-35975 GCA_023375785.1 Penium margaritaceum
CACGCCGCATGCCATCCAGCGAAAGCATGTTGACGTCGTCAGACATGAAAGAAGAAATCACAAACCCCTTGATAGAGGGGTTTGCAATTTTTTCACAAAGGTTTACGAGGGTTTTGAGTGGGGGGTCCAAAATACTCCATGCGTTAAAAGGGAACCTGTTGGGCCTCGCGGGCCCTGCTATCGTGGGGCCTAGCAAGAGCCCACACAAAAGAAAACCCAAAAACCCCGAGTGCATTTTGGGGTAGGGTTTGAAAGCGGTTTGCATGTAATAAAGTGGGTTTTGTTTAAAAAAATCATATAAAAAAGGCATTTTTGCTCGATCGCGATCGAGTGATGAACCTTGTGTTTTTTCTTGGACTTGCAAACCTCCATTCACAGATGTAGGGTTTTATGTTAGCGCGGGCTATGCCCGCGGAAACATGGAAAACCCTAAATTAGCAAATGGGGGTTTGCGAGTCCAAAAACAAAAGAAAAATGAAAGGCTCATCGCTCAATGATAGTTCTTGCGAGGGGGGGGGGAGGGTGACACATCACCCCCTCGCTTCGCTCGATCGGTGACTTGCATCGCCGATCGGGTATGGCCATGCAATGGGTATGGCACAGTTTTTCTTAAACGTTTTGGATATGGTGTGGTTAATATTCAAATCATGGATATCTCAGGGTTATGTTGACCCTTGCGTGGATATATCAGCCATATCGCCGTATAAATATTTCCTTGCTGAATCTAAAATTTGAACAGTGTATGGAGGGCCGGTGAAAAGAGAAAGATTTAAAAGAGTTACTTGGATATACGTGGAAGCAAGAGATAATTGTGTGGGAGTCCGGATAGTTATAGCATTCTGGTTAGCCCCTCAATGTTTCTTACGTTGAGTGTGAGTGGGACAAGCTCGTCAGACTCATCCCTCCTCAGATATGTGTTTGGCAACAGCAAAAATTGCTAATGGCACCTGACGAGCACCTGCGACTTGTTTCTAAAAAGAACTAGCAGAATCCTGGCTATGACAAGAGCCTTGCGAGACGAAGAAACCATGAAGGAGAAACCTAAAAAAACAAAAATGATTAGTCCTACATAAATCATGCATTCGCCGGCTCACATGTGCATGCCGTATTCAAGTGAATAAAAGGTTACGCACATGCACACATTGAACAGTCGTTGTTATGGGACACGCTGGTCAAGGTGGTGTTTTGATCACCTTGATGGTACCAAACACCTTGTTTGAGGCCATGACTGTATTTTTCATGAAAAACCGTGCAGGTTTGGCCCAGGAACCGGGTCATTTGGTGCAAGGAAGAGAAAGATACGGCCAGGCAAAGTTGGGTGGTGCGTGTCCAGAAAATGGACGAGAGCACTGGTTCGATCCCAACGGCGGAGCGACTTTCTCGCCCACTGCAGCCGAAGCACCTCTGGATGGATGCTTAGCCAATGAGGCAATGTTCATTGGGGTCCATGGTCACTTTGGGACGGCGGCTGGAGCTGCATTCGCAAGCAAGGGCGCTTCGGGCAGTCTTGACCTACGCTGGCGGTGCTGCTAGCGGCAGTCGCGCGTGGAGCACTCAAGCGGCCATAACGTCGCCGTTTCTTCACGGATTGGGGTGTTCTTTGGTGCATTGGAAAGCTCACAATGCGTACTACATGATGCTCTTGTTATTTGCATGATTGTACCTCAGCAGAGGGTTTCGCGGCGCCGAGGGGCTCTCGGCTCGCTCATAGGGGCTGGTACATAAGGAAGCCTAGGGGTTAATCTAGGCATGCCAATCTGACCCAGAGACTTTGTAGATTGACATTTACTGATCTATCAAGTCTAAGGATTACTTTCTTGCCCAAGTGTCGTTTTTCTCCAAGCATCACCTTGCACACATCCATTCGATCCTAGAAGTCTTCCGCAGCGCACCTTGGTGCANAAATCATGCATTCGCCGGCTCACATGTGCATGCCGTATTCAAGTGAATAAAAGGTTACGCACATGCACACATTGAACAGTCGTTGTTATGGGACACGCTGGTCAAGGTGGTGTTTTGATCACCCTGATGGTACCAAACACCTTGTTTGAGGCCATGACTGTATTTTTCATGAAAAACCGTGCAGGTTTGGCCCAAGAACCGGGTCATTTGGTGCAAGGAAGAGAAAGATACGGCCAGGCAAAGTTGGGTGGTGCGTGTCCAGAAAATGGACGAGAGCACTGGTTCGATCCCAGTGCTCCGCAGCGCACCTTGGTGCAAACGCCACGGGGAAGTCGTACAGCGAGAACCTCGGTCACTAGCAGCGGTCTTGCTGCTAGGAGAGGGTTGTGCGGTATCTCAAGGGGTGGCCGAACACACCAAGGGTTCGATGGTGGGAGGTCTATCCCAAGGACTTGGCGTGTGACCGTCACACCGGGCGCCCCTCGGTTCACAGCCGTAGTTGCTACCCTACTGTTCTTGATTTTTGACTATTTCAAAATTGCTAATTATGTGTTCTTGAAATTTGTTCATGGATTTTAGTTGTCAAGTCATTTAGGTGGTACCTAAGAGTTTGTTCAACAAAAAAGTATGTTCCTGAATTTCTACGTCGAGCGCGCTCAACACCGGCGTCGGAAAAAAATGACGTCGTCAAACTGGTACGATACTCCAAAATCGCGCTCCGTCTCACACAACAGTTATCCCTTACAGCCCTGACCACTAGCAGACGGCCTTGATCCGGTCGACAAGCAGGTGAAGAATGGTTTGCGGACGTTTTTTTCTGGCACGTGGTAGTGAACACCCTGCTCACCCAAATATTTCCATCCAATGATCCCTAGAGAAATTGTTTTGGTGAAACCTAATCAATTCGACAAAGAAACATTTTTGTTTAAAAAAGTGCCTAAAATATTTAGAATCGAAATTCAAGATCAGTAGGGTATGCTCACTTGAACCAAAAAGACCTTGGCTTCAATTGGTGGTAGTGGTGTCCATGGATTGGTCGCTTCCGCATGCGTGTCACCTGCTCTCATCCATCTGAAACATTGAACGAGCATGCAACCAACAGATCGTCATATCTGTTGGCTGTGCAAACAGAGGAGATACTTCTTTGACCCTATCGCTAGCACGAAAAGCCCTCCATAGAATCTCAATCGAGCATGAATGAAAGATCAAGTGGAGACAACACCTCCTTCAACCATTCTTATCCCATTACCTTGATTAAGAACTTAACAAGATGATACGTTGTAAACATCCACATTACATCAAACCGTTGAGACTCCGAAGAATGATGCACGAAGTATTGCCCACAAATTATGTATACTGCATATACATGAAACTTTTCCTCATTGGTAGAAATTGTGGAGGCACTTTAGTGATCACAGTGTAGTACAACGGAGGTGACCAATTGATGCAACCTACAAAACAGATGATGTTACCATGAACGTGATAGGTTTTCACTTTCTGAGCAATGTACGTAGTCTCTATTGTGTTAGAAACCACGCAACCTTGCTCTGTTTTACTCTTACCATCCCTACTTCATGCCCAGTTGTTATAAAAAGGGTGAATACATCAATAGATGGATGAGAGCAGATGATGAGACCACAACAGGGAATTTTTTAGACATACTACAACAAGTTCAAGGCTTCTCACAAGCATCTTAGTTTCAATTTTAGACGCGGTCACGAGGTAACTCAATGATCCAATGAGGCACATGTAGGTGGTTTGGTCTTCTAACTTCTTAAATTGGCAAGTTCTATAGGCTTGTATAATATTTTCCCATTGAGGGTTATGGGCATGGATGTCAAGAGCACTCTAGGAAGGATATCTAAAAAAATCTCGTCCAAGGTGTGTGGAAATGGACATGACGGATTGTTAGGCCCTTCTTGTTTGCGTTATGTGAAATTATTCATGCAGAAACCCGCACCAAACTTAAGTGCTTCACCTTGTACCTCGATAGAAGAAACTCTTTTGCTCTCTACCATAATACTACCATGAGTAGTTCATTCATTTCCATGTGAATTGTGATAAGTACCACCGATACCAAGCTAAGGAGTATCCATAGTCTAATGTTGGTCCCCTTTCAGCTGAACCTATCAATCATGGAGCAAGTTACGTTTTCCAATAGATATTACGGTGACTTGCTGAGATACAGAATGTACCGTACTACCCCTAGATTCGCACACAAATTAGTTCAATGATATTTTGAGCCCGGGAAAAAAATGATCTTGTCTGGTTTGGTAGTGGTAAGAAAATCACCAAGATTTTTGTTTCATTCTTTTTACAAATGAGATTGACTCCATTCGTCGCCTTGCCCGGTCCCACATTGCCACCGACGTGCAAGAATTCAAGTGCTCGAGCGACCAGACACTCTACGATAGTGTGGGCTGCCAAGCTGGANGTTTTGAGTTCACATGTTCATCGCCTACTCATAGCTTATTCGAGCGAGCCTTGAGGTGTGCAGATGGGCATCTGAGTGCAAGGATACAAGTGAGTGCAAGTGCATGTGGGATGTCTTTGACCATGAGTCATGCTCCCATGCTATTGACTCGAGTCGACCCCTATAATGGACTGGTCCCCTAAAATACTTCTTACGATCTTGTCCCAAATACTTCAGAAATGATTTTTGTTCGATGTCGTGTATGTTGCTTGAACTCTGCAAACATGCCTGAGTTACAGTTAGTTTGTCGCAAAACCACCTAGGAAGGGATATTCTGCTCATTGCAGTGACGGAGGAGTTCCACGCAAGCTCAATGGCCGGGAAATTGACCGCCTAGCAAGTGCCATGTGGCACGTATAGCGTTCAGAGTTATTGTTTGAGCGCCTGATTGGTGTGCATAGTTGTAATTTGGATATGGAAGGTCTCACCACGGTAACGGGTCATCAGCACTTACAAAACATTTGTTGGTGAACCTTCCGTCTTTTTCGGTGGTGATGGAGAAGGCGATGCTGTGCAGCCGGATGATGTTTTTCAGAAAAGTCTTGCTATTTCCTCCGTGGTGATCGTGGTTGCCATCAAAAGGAAGTGTGGCATATTCGAGAGCCGGTCGACCACCACAAGTATCGCAACCTATTCCTTTGACGCGACGTCAAAACCTGTCAAGAAGTCCACAAAGATGTCCGACCATGGTTCTTTCAACACTGGCAGTAATTGACTCTATATCTTCATCCAAGTGGATGAGGATACGGAATATGTTAGTTAATATATCATTGGACATGCAAAAGCCATAAAATATCATGCCAAGTGGCATGACTACAACGCTGCGTAAGATTTCTAGTAGCCATACAAAACTTCATATGTTATCATAGAAGTCGTATCTTACGCCACTGCCTATCCAAGTGGACGAGGGTACGTGTAAGAGAACCGAGTAACTTGATCGATGATTTAATATCTGGCACCATCCATTGCTATGTAACGTTCCGCGACGTTACGCCATAAGTGGGGAGAAGTGTTACGCCTCTCATGTACACAACTCCTTTCACTTTGCATGTCTGTACTTTTGTTCCTACATCCCACACTGTGGCACATATTGCAAGCATGCAGCCAGGTAGTTAGAATATTGGCGACTCTTTGCGACCGATGGTGTTCGTTTAAGAAGGTTCTTACAACTTCAACAATTTTCCAAAAGGGTTGACACAAGCAATGCGAACCTGATCACCGAGAATGAGAGAATGAGAATGTTCATTGAGAATTTTCATTTTAACTCTCCAAGAAGCTTGGTTTTCCTTTGAATTCACCTCTCAATTTCTTGAAACCAGTGGACATGTCGGCGAGGGTTTACAAATTTGCCACTGACATCGTGACTTCGCATGCATTGTGTTTGCTCACCACTTTAGACGTGGATATTGCCTCCTTTATGTTGCAGAATCCGTATGAAAATGGTGGAGTTTTTTGAAAAACTCCATCGAAGTGAATTTGATATTAATCATGAAGTACACAAAATTCTCTAATTCCGATCTCTTGACTGCTCATCTGTTGTTGTGAACCTCTCAAAACTCCACCCGTGCTGCAATCCTTTCCGCATAAGAACTGTTTTAAACACACACCAGGCTTTCCGTCACGGCTTGGGGCAAGGAAAGCGATAAGGGCATGGCTTGGGGAAACAACAATCACCTATCTCGGGCCTCTTACGACCAGGGGCCCCAAAAATAATCATCTGCCTCGGGCCGGTTCAGGGTGCCAAAGTCGTCTAATTTGTGGTGATCGCCCATGTCACAATGTACGCGAACCGCGCGCCCCCACTCCGACTGCGGATTCTGAAGGCCGCAACCTCCCCATCGCCTTAGGCGCGGCACAGCCATGCAGGTGCTGCGTTCCAGTGACCACCGGCGGCAGGTTTCATCCATGCCATTTCCTCCTACGCACTCTAGGCCTTGGCGAAAAACGCACACCCGGCACATCGAGGCAGCATGGCGATCTCACTCCCAGCAGTGGCTGACTGCCGACTGCCAGCACCAGAAGCTGCGGGGCGGGGCGGCCTGCGGCCAGCGGAGACCTGCCTGGTTTTCAATGCAGGACTTCCCTCCGGTACCACCAGCGGGGAGTTCGTCTTTTGAGTCGACGATGGCGGCGGGTACAGAAATGCAGTGGACGGAAGTCCGACGCGACCACAGGCGGCTGGGCGTAATGAGTAACGCGATCTGTTCGNCCCCCCCCCACCCCCCCTCCCCCCTCGCGAGAGGGGAGGAGGGGGTTGGGGGGGGGGGTTCATGGTTATTGCAGGTTTGGGTTCTCAGCGTTGTTTTCACATGCACAGCGAAGCTTCCAGCGGCGGGTGCTCGGGCTCTCGCGCACTCGCCGAGAGCGCATGCATACGCGCGCGAGTGCTGCTCTTTTCGAGTGCTCTTCAATGCAACCAAGCCCCGAGCAGGGAGAACTCGCAGGCCAGTTGCCCTCTATGGCGAGGCCGGGGATTGGCGCTCGTTCGCCCTTCAACGCCTAAGCCGTGCCAAAGTCGTCGGACTCCGGCCCGCCCTGCGTGGAGTCACCACGTGTCTCAGCGCAAGGCAAGGTGCGCGCCGGCGGAAGGCATGCAAGGTGCGCGCTTTGCTGCGCTGCGCCTTGGCGTGTCGCAGCGCACGCCAATGCGCAGAAAAGCGTGCCGCACAGTTGCCTTTGGCCGGAGGCGGCAGTACACTTGCCGCGCGGCCGTGCCACCGCCGCGGCCCGTCGCCCAGTCGCCGTCACTCGCTGGGGTCCAAAGCTACGGGGGCTGAACAGCTCTACTTTGCTCTACTTTTGTCTGGGCGATTTCGACACTGGCTGTAGTCGCGCTGCTTGTGGTTGCACCACGAGGCCTTTTGTCAACCGTTGAAACCGAGCCATAGAGAGCGCCTGTAGGAAAGCGTGCGTGACAAGGCCCGATGGTAGGAATTGTGGCCGTTCAATGGTTACTTGGTGTCAGCGAGTGGGAGAGAGCAACAACTGCGAGAGCGAACGTGGGGGCGGGAGGAGGATAGCGCAGAGCACATCCGGTGATCGCCTGTGCTGGAGGTTGGGTTGGTGTCTCTGCTGCCTTCCCTTGTCCAAGCACACAGTGACCAGGCCTCCTCACTGGACTTGGACCTGGCCCGCGGGGTGCGCACGGTGCACTGTGCACCTGCTCTGCTCTCTCCGAGCAGAGCATGCTGCTGCTCACTCTGGTGGGAGAGGCTGTGTGTGGTGGTGGTCCATGCAGCTGCGACATCGTGGCCAAACTTGAAAGACTCTGCGGCATCTGGACGAAACGACGAGCACCTTAGGCCGCTGAGGACGGCTAGCAAAAGTCTCGCCCGCTGGCACACACGTTCCGGCTGGACTGGATGGTGGCCGAGAGGGACTTTGCAGTGCGGATCGGTCGTGGCTCCACTCCACCAGTCTGACCTGCACCTTGCTGGAGCACCTGCTGCGTTCCCGCTTCATTCGCTCCGCACCTCAGAGTGGTCACACCGCAGACTTCGCCCATCATGGACATGCCAGGGTCATGTCCTGGGGCTGCGCAACCCTCCCTGCAGCCGCCCCCATCGCCGCCGTTGCCTCGACTGCTGCATAGTCCTGTATCTGAACCTTTATCTGAGCCTTTACCTGAGCCTGAACATGAACCTGAAAATAGACCCAGGTCTGTGCATGATCCTGCATCTGGATCTGGACCTGCACCTGCACCTGCACCTGCACCTGCACCTGCTGATGGAAAGCAAGGCACATCAGCTGGGGCGTGGAAGGTCATTAAAGTCAAGGTCCAGAAATACAATGAGCACCCAAGGGACATTATNGGCTATCCACGTGACGGCAGAGGCCCGGCCGCGACCGGACCTGAACTCGGACCCAGCGTCCACCAGTCTCGCCACGCAACCAACTGCAGGAGGTCATCGGCCCAAATAGCACTCAGCGGCGGCCCTGTCCCCGTCCTGCCGCGCATACACACACACAACCGCAGAGGGACAAAACTCAACACCTGCACCTGCACCTGCACATGGACCTGCACCTGCACCTGCACCTGCACCTGCACCTGCACCTGCACCTGCACCTGCACCTGCACCTGCACTTGCATTTGCACCTGCACCTGCACCTGCACCTGCACCTGCACCTGCACCTGGACCTGGAGCTGGTGCTGCACCTGGCCTTGAACCTGGACCGGAAACTGGGCCAGAACCTGTACCTGAGCCTGGACCTGTTCCTGGTCCTTCACATGCCTGTACCCTGCACCAGTTCCACCTACTCCTCCCACGCCGCGTCGACAGGGTGGAGCTGGAGGTGCAGATGTACGACGGCTCAAGCCTTGGGGCTGCTGCTGGAGCTGGCAGAACGGGCAGGCGCAAGACTAGTCGCGGTGGGGTCGCTGAGGAAAATGGCCTCCTTCTGAAACTGGGGCTGGAAGCCAGCAAACAGGGATGCTGTGGTCGGGCTCGGGCTGAAGTCACCAGTGGGATATTGGGAGCAGGTCTGAGATCCCACAAGAAGTGGCTGGAGGAACACAGTGCTTGGTCCTTGACTGTGGACATTGCTGACGTGGGCGGACCGCTACAGTATCGGTTCGTTGCCTCATTGCAGCCAAGCGTTCTCGGGCACGTTGTCCGGAACACAGTGCTTGCTCCTTTCACGGAGGTCCGTGTTCCGTCCCACTGGACTCCCCTACGGCTATCGCACGAGCCTTTGCGGCCTGGGGGCTCGGGCTTCTGTGGCCATGACGGCAGCTGCCAGGGACACAGGCCAGGGGCTTCTGCGTGCAGCCGGCCTCTTCACCACTTTGACGCTTTCATGCTCGATCCCAACGATGAGAGCTCCAAGAAGTTGGAGACCACGTTCTTCTACGTCTGCTTCCCCTGGTTCAGTGCACTGCACTGCAAAAGCATCTGCGGTTGTGCAGGCGATGTCCGTGGCTGTGACAGAGGGGGGTCTCCAGCTGAGCTGGTGTCGCCCAATCACCCCCTTTCTCCTCCTCCTCCCCCCCCCTTTGAAGATGCCGTTTACATGATGGGGCAAGTAGCACTGGAGTTGCTGCACCATGACCCTGGCCTGCAGTTTCTCGACTCCAGCCTTGCAGAGCTCGATGCTGACATCCTCGTTACGCTGTTGGGAGCTCGGTGTGCAATGGGCTGCGGAACCAGTGCCACCGCAGACAAACTGACAGGCATCATAGCGTCGGGCGTAGGCGCGCACCATGACTCTGCTGGTGACCAGCACAAAGGAGGAGAAAGTGTCAGCTGTGAGGGTCCTCTGCGAGGTGGTTTGTGCTGGGCACGCGTGCTCATGCTGGGGGTAACACTGGGGTATCTGCAGCAGAAAGATGCAAGGAAACGCTTCGGCGACAAGTTGGGGTCCTTGTGCGAAGTTGTGCTGCCGGCTGTTGCATGCGCAGGAAGGGTCATGCATGGAGGGTGCGCGATGGAGGGAAGTTGCCTGCCACCCGAGGCAGCGGCGTTGCTCCAGCAAGGGGCGGTGTTTCTCACCGTCCACTGCTCGGCGTCGTCTTGCCGCTGGCTGCAGTTCGTCCCTGCTCTGGCTCTGCTGGACCCAACGCTCCAGTTCCTGGCGGAGGCAGCGGCAGCGTCACCTGCGCAGTCGTTGGCGATGGCAGGGGCTGTGGAGCAGTACAATGGTGCCGTCAGCGCAGTTGCGCCACTGCTCGCTGCAGACGGTCAGGAGCTGCGGCCCCAGATTGGGCAAGGCAGGGCAATCGGCTCAACTGGTGGGGAAACCTGTCTGCCTAAGGATGAGGGCATGACTGAAGGCCCGTCCCCGACCCCGTCTGGTGTGGAGGGGGGCGGAGTGGAAGAGGAACGTGCAGTGCAGAAGACTGCCCTCACCGAGAGGGACAAGGAGCGCCTCCTTAAGTTGCTGGTGTCGTGGGCCCCGTCCGCTGAAGCTGTGCTGTACACGTACCAGTATCTGGCGCTGGAGGGCTCTGCAAATGGCTTGCAAGCCGTGGAGAAGCATGAGGCGGGTGTGCGCAGTCTGGCACACAAGCATGTGGCTCGTGGCCTCCCGCGTATCGGTAGCTGCGACTCTGAGTGGTGGAGGTGCGAGATGATGCGTTTTTTTCAGGAAGACAGGCAGGTGAAGGTGACTGCTGCGTGCGAAGCCATGCTCAACTGCTGGCNCCGCAAGAGGGCCAGAGGGATGATAGTTGCAGCCAGGGCAGGGTGGCGGTGCCCCATCATGCACAGGAGCACTCTCAAGGCCGTGTCCTCACACCCGAGGAGGTCACCTGCCTCCAGGCAATGGCCCAGCCGGGTAGCCCTGCGCTGGACCAGGTGCTGCCCCTTGCTCTGGCTCGCGTGATTGAGCACCACGAGCATCGCATGCTGGAGCTGCCGCCTGAGAGTGGAAGAATGGGTTGCACCGTGGGGTTGAGCAAGTATGGGCTGGTGGTTGACCTCGCAGTGGATTGGGCGAGCTGTTTGGGAGGCCGGCCGACCTCTTTGCCCAAGGAGGCCGATCGGCAAGGGCATTCCGACTCAGCTGTCACAGCAGGTGCAGCGGTGGAGGTTGCAGCAGCGAAGCTTCTGGGGAAAGCACTTGCGGCTGCGAACGACGTGGTGGAGCAGAGCGGGCTGGCGAGGCTTCAGCGTGGTGAGCTGGCGCAGGCTGTGGTGGGCCGTGTGCTGCAGCGGTTCTGCAGCGGCGCCCCGGCCCCTCCAGCAGCTGCACTTCCTGTTTCGAGCAGAAGCGGGGCGGGGAGTGACTGCCGGAGCGGCAGCGGACAGGCGGCAGTCGGTGCGTCGTCTGTGCTGGCTGCGCTCCGGTGCTCGCGTGCAGTGGACGCTCTCAAGGGGCCGTGTGCTCAGCTCGTCCGCGACGTGTTTGTAAAGTGGGCGACTCGNGCCCTTCTGCGCAGGGAGGCCGCCGTGTACGTGCGGGAGATGTTCAGAAAAAGTGCCCGCTCCACATTGCAGCATGCTCACGGCCAGGGTGAAAACAATTCGCAGTTCCGGGTGGCCGAGGAGGTGCTCTTGGCAGATGCGGCCGTGAGGCTCATGGTGGAGGGGCCTTTGTTCGTTCCCGGTTCGGCTGATCCTTCAGCTAGCGACAACAACCACATCTCTCAGCAGGAGCAGCAGCGGCGGCAGCAGGGGCAGCATCAGGGCGAGCACCAGAAGGAGCAGCAGGGGGAACAGCAGCAGAAACAGGAACGACGGGAGGTGCGAGGTCCGCAAGAGGGCCAGAGGGATGATAGTTGCAGCCAGGGCAGGGTGGCGGTGCCCCATCATGCACAGGAGCACTCTCAAGGCCGTGTCCTCACACCCGAGGAGGTCACCTGCCTCCAGGCAATGGCCCAGCCGGGTAGCCCTGCGCTGGACCAGGTGCTGCCCCTTGCTCTGGCTCGCGTGATTGAGCACCACGAGCATCGCATGCTGGAGCTGCCGCCTGAGAGTGGAAGAATGGGTTGCACCGTGGGGTTGAGCAAGTATGGGCTGGTGGTTGACCTCGCAGTGGATTGGGCGAGCTGTTTGGGAGGNGCGGCGCCCCGGCCCCTCCAGCAGCTGCACTTCCTGTTTCGAGCAGAAGCGGGGCGGGGAGTGACTGCCGGAGCGGCAGCGGACAGGCGGCAGTCGGTGCGTCGTCTGTGCTGGCTGCGCTCCGGTGCTCGCGTGCAGTGGACGCTCTCAAGGGGCCGTGTGCTCAGCTCGTCCGCGACGTGTTTGTAAAGTGGGCGACTCGGCTGGTGAGGGTGGCTGTTGAGGGCTGGGGGGCGGTCGGCGTCTCCAGCCTGGACGTGCGGGTTGCGCAGTGCCTGCACGTTCTGTGCGCCAGTGGCGATGGGAGTCGGCAGCTCAACGAGGGCATTTCAGCGGTGCGACCACTCCGTCCTGAAAGCAGGTAGGTTGGATGTCTTGGTCTGGATCCTAGATTCCAGGTCCTGGATTCTGGTATCTGTAAGTGAATCCCCCCCCCCCCCCCCCCCCCCCCCCCCCCCATCCTTCCCCCTCTGGAAATCGGTTTCCAGTGATGTTTCTGCTCCTGCACAACCTTGAAGGGATTCAAGATCCCCTTTTCCCTGTCCCCTTTGGCCCCCTCTCCCGACCTTCTGGATTTGTGTGCAACTCTTCCTCCTCCTCATCCTTTTGCAATCCGATGTTTCTGCGCTGCCACTGGATTGTTCGATGCAGGTTGGGGAGGACTCTCTTGGTGGAGCTTCTATCCGCGTTGGCTTCCACCTCAACGTCAGCTGCTGCGGCAGTGCTGCAATCCATTGCAGCTCTGCAGGAGGGAGTGCAGGTAGCATCTCAGGTTCCTTGGTTGGCCATGGATTTGGTGAGGAGGTTGATCTCGCTGGATACAGCCCTCCTCCTCGCTCAGCTGGATCCGCACACATTTGATGCGTGTGATGCTGATGGCGGACAAGGCGAGAAGAATAGTGTGGCCAGAGAGAGGTTACAACAGGTTCAGGTGCCAATGGAGCAGGACAAGCATAGGTCAAAGGATCAGCAGCAGCAGCAGCAGCAGCAGCCGACGCGGGAGCATCGAGAGCCTAGTCTGACTGAAAGGCAGCTGAGGGAGCTTGTTGGCTCTGCGCGTGCAGCAACGTGTGTGCTGCATGCCATGCTGCAGTCTGAGACAATACCTCTGGTTCTCGCCAGGAACGTACTGCAGCGGCCGGTCCCTGCATCTGGTGGCAGAATTGCTGGAACTGAAGACGCTGGGGCTGGGAGGGGTGGAGTTGATGGTGGAGCCAGCGCCGCCACTGAAGGTTCTGGAGGTAGTAGCACCGGCGTGGATGGGCGAGGAGCAGGCCAGATTTGTGGGCCAGGATGGGAGGGCAGGGTCGCCTTCTGGCAGCGTTTCTTTCGCCGCGTCGCAGGCGCAGAGCCAAGTCACACGGCGGCGATGCTGCGTGGCGTAGCTCGAGATCTGGAGGAATACGAGCAACGCCTGGACGCGTGCGGGGTGCTTCTGGAGAGCATCTGTGCGCAGCTGCAAGCAGCTGTGTCGCGCATGGGAGATGCGGCCCGTGGCGCGAGCGGCAGCAGCAGTGGGCATCATGGCCGCAGCCGCGCCAGTGTGATGGGTGAGAGGGAGAGAATTACAGTGAGTGT
>SZWC01010037.1:0-19137 GCA_023375785.1 Penium margaritaceum
GGCTTTGGTTTCTGTGACCCGGCTTTGGTTTATGTGACCCGGCTTTGGTTTATGTGACTTGGGCAATGCCTTGCAATACCTGGGCAATACCTGGCAATGCCTGACAATGCCTGGCAATGCCTAGCAATCCCTGTGTAGTGCCTGGCAATGCTTAGTAATGCCTGGGCAATGCCTGCAAATGCCTGAGCAATCTCTGGCAATGCCTGGCAATGCCTGGGCAATGCCTAAAAATGCCTGGCAATGCTTGGAGAATGCCTGGCAATGCATGGGCAATGCCTTGCAATTACTGGCAATGCATGGTTAATCCTTGACAATGCCTGGCAATGCCTAGGCAATGCCTGGCAATGCCTGGCAATGCCTGGCAATGCCTGGCAATGCCCGGGCAATACCTGGTAATGCTTGGGCAATGCCTGGCAATGCCTAGGTAATGCCTGGCAATGCTTGGAAATGCCTGTCAATACCTGTCAATGCCTGGGCAATGCCTGGCAATGCCTGGACAATGCCTGTGCAATGCCTGGGCAATGCTTGGCATTGCGTGGCAATGCCTGGCAAAGCCTGACAAGGCCTGGCAATGCCATGGTAATGCCTGGCAATGCCTGGTAATGCCTAAGAAATGCTTGGCAATGCCGAGTAATGCTTGGCAATGCCTGGACAATGCCTATCAATGCCTAGCAATGCGTGGACAATGCTTGGCAATGCCTGGCAATGCCTGGCAATGCTTGGATAATGCCTGGCAATGCCTGGGAATGCCTGAGCAATGCTTGGCAATGCCCGGGAATGCCTGTGCAATGCCTGGCAATGCCTGGGAAATGCCTGGCAATGCCTGGCAATGCCTGGTAATGCTTGGCAATGCCTGGAAATGCCTTAGCAATGCCTATGCAATGCATGGACAATGCCTGGTAATGCGTGGGCAATGCTTGGTAATGCCTGGAAATGCATGGCAATGTCTGGTAATGCCTGGGCAATGCCTGGTAATGCCTGGCAATGCCTCGGCTATGCCTAGCAATGCCTGGCAATGCTTCGGCAATGCGTGGCAATGCCAGGCAATGCCTGGCAATGCTTGGCAATGCCTGGCAATGCCTGGCAATGGCTAAGCAATTTCTGGGCAATGCCTGGCAATTCATGGGCAATGCCTGGTAATGCCTGGCAATGCCTAGCAATGCTTGCTACTACCTGGCAATGGCTGGGCAATGCCTGGCAATGCCTGGACAATGCTAGGCAATGCCTCGGTAATGCTTGCCAATGCATGGCAATGCCTAACAATGCCTGGCAATGCCTGTGCAATGCTTGGAAATGCCTGGACAAAGCCTGGTAATGCCAGGGCAATGCCTGGGCAATGCCTGGCAATGCTTGGAAATGCCGGGCAATACCTGGCAATGCCTCGAAATGCCTCGCAATGCCTGGCAAAGCCTGGGCAATGCCTGGCAATGCCCGTCAATGCTTGGCAATGCTCGGGCAATGCCTATACAATGCCTGGGAAATGCCTGGCAATGCCTGACAATGCCTGGCAATGACTGGACAATGCCTGGCAATGCATGGGCAATGCCTGGCAATGCCTGACAATGCTTGGCAATGCCTGGGAAATGCCTAGCAATGCCTGGGCAATGCCTGGGCAATGCCTAGCAATGCTCGGCAATGCCTGGGCAATGCTTGGTAATGCCTAGCAATGCCTGGGAATGCCTGGGCAATGCCTGGCAATGCCTGAGAATGCCCAGGCAATGCTTGGTAATGCCTGGGCAATACCTGGCAATGCCTGGCAATGCCTAGGCAAAGCCTGGCAGTGCCTGGGCAATGCCTGGGCAATTCCTGGCAATGCCTGGCAATGCCTGACAATGCCTGGGAATGCCTGACAATGCCTGGCAATGCCTGGGAATCCCTGTGTAATGCCTGGCAATGCTTGGTAATGCCTGGGCATTGCCTGGCAATGCCAGGGCAATCTCTGGCAATGCCTGGCAATGCCTAAGGAATGCCTAGGAATGCCTGGCAATGCTTGGGCAACGCCTGGCAGTGCCTGGGCAATGCCTGGCAAAGAATGGCAATGCCTGGTTAATCCTTGACAATGCCTGGCAATGCCTAGGCAATGCCTAGCAATGCATGGCAATTCCAGGCAATGCCTGGGCAATGCCTGGCAATGCCTAGGTAATGCTTGGCAATGCCTGAAACTGCGTGGCAATACCTCGGAATGCATGGGCAATGCCTGGCAATGCCTGGACAATGCCTGTGTAATGCCTGGGCAATGCTTGGCAATGCCTGGCAATACCTGGCAAAGCCTGAAAATGCCTGGCAATGCCGGGGTAATGCCTGGCAATGCCTGGCAATGCCTGAGAAATGCCTGGCAATGCCCAGTAATGCTTGTCAATGCCTAGACAATGCCTATCAATTCCTGGCAATGCCTGGGCAATGCCTGGAAATGCCTACGCAAATTCTAGCAATGCCTAGGCAATGCCTGGCAATGCCTGGAAATGCCTGGTAATGCTTTGCAATGTCTTGGCAATGCCTGGGCAATGCCTGGCAATGCCTGGGCAAGGCCTCGTAATGCCTAAAAATTCCTGGTAATGCCTGGGCAATGCCTGGCAATGCTTGGCAATGCCTGGCAATGCCTTGGCAATGCTTGGCAATGCCTGGCAATGCCTGGTAATGCTTCGGTAATGGCTGGCAACGCCTCCCAATGCTTGGGCAATGCATGGCAATGCCTAGCAATGCCTGGCAATGCCTTCCAATACCCCGGTAATGCCTGGCAATGCCTGAACAATGCCTGGCAATGCCTAGTAATGCCTGGACAGTGCCTGGCAATGCCTGGCAATGCCTGGTTATGCTCGGGCAATGCCTGGTAATGCCTGGGCAATGCCTAGCAATGCATGGCAATGCCTGGCAATGCGTGGCAATGCCTGGGTAATGCCTGGCAATGCCTAGGCAATGCCTTGCAATGCATGGCAATGCTTGGCAATGCCTGGGCAATGCCTGGCAATGCTTGGGCAATGCCTGGCAATGCCTGGGCAATGCCTGGCAATGCCTGGGCAATGCCCGGCAATGCTTGGCAATGCTTTAGCAATGCCTGGCAATTCCTAGGCAATGCCTAGCAATGCCTGGAATTTCCTAGCAATGCCTGGCAATGCCCGGGCAATGCCTGGCAATGCCTGGACAATGCCTGGACAATGCTTGGCAATGCCTGGCCAATGCCTCACAACGCCTAGGCAATGCTTGGCAATGCATAGGAATGCTTGGGCAATGCCTGAGAATGCTTGACAATGCTTGGGCAATGCGTGGTAATGCGTGGGCAATGCCTGGTAATGACTGGCAATGCATGGAAATGCCTGGATAATGCTTGGCAATGCCTAAGCAATGCCTGGCAATGCCTGGCAATACTCAGCAATGCCTGGGCAATTCCTGGCAATGCCTGGGCAATGCCTGGTAATGCCTAACAATGCCTGGCAATGCCTGGACAATGCCTGACAATGCCTGGACAATGCTTGGCAATGCCTGGCAATGCTTGACAATACCTGGCAATGCCTGACAATGCCTGGAAATGCCTGGCAATGCCTGGGCAATGCTTGGCAATGCCTTGGCAATGCCTAGCAATGCCTGGCAATGCGTGGCAATGCCTGGCAATGCCTGGCAATGCCTGGCAATGCCTGGCAATGCCTGTGTAATGCCTAGGCAATGCCTGGTAATGCCTGTGCAATGCCTGGGAAATTCCTGGCAATGCCTGGCAATGCCTGTGCAATGCCTCGGCAATGCCTAGCAATGCCTGGGCAATGCCTAGCAATGCCTGGGCAATGCCTGGCAAAGTCTGGCAATGCCTGACAATGCCTGGCAATGCCTGGGCAATGCCAAGCAATGCCTGGGTAATGCTTGCCAATGCCTGACAATGCCTGGCAATACCTAACAATGCATGACAATACCTGGGCAATGCCTGGCAATGCCTTGCAATGCCAGGCAACGCCTGGGCAATGCGTGGCAATGCCTGGGCAATGCTTGACAATGCCTGGCAATGCCTAGGAAAGGCCTGGCAATGCCTAGCAATGCTTGGACAATGCCTGGCAATGCCTGGGCAACGCTTGGCAATGACTGGCAATGCCTGGCGATGCCTGGGTAATGCCTGACAGAGCCTAGGCAATGCCAAGAAATGCCTTGGCAATGCCTGGTATTGCCTGGGCAATGCCTGACAATGCTTGGCAATGCCTGGCAATGCGTGGGCAATGCCTGGCAATGACTTTCAATGCCCGGCAATGCCTGAACAATGCTTGGCAATGCCTGGCAATGCGTGGCAATGCCTGGGCAATGCCTGGCAATGCCTGGGCAATGCCTGGCAATGCATAGCAATGCCTGGCAATGCATGGGCAATGCCTGGCAATGCCTGGGCAACGCCTGGCAATCCCTGGCAATGCCTGACAATACCCGGCAATGCCTCACAATTCCTGGCAATGCCTGACAATGCCTGGGCAATGCCTGGCAATGCCTCGGCAATGCCTAGCAATACCTGGCAATGCCTAGCAATACCTGGCAATGCCTGGGCAATGCGTGGCAATGCCTGGCAATGTGTTGCAATGCCTGGGCAATGCCTATGCAATGCCTGGGCATTGCCTTGAAATGCCTAACAATGCCTGGCAATGCCTGACAATGCCTAGCAATCCCAGGGCAATTCCTGGCAATGCCTGGAAATGCCTGGACAATGCTTGGCAATGCCTGGGCAATGCCTGGGAATGCCTGGCAATGCTTGGGCAATGCCTGCAATGCCTGAGCAATGCCTGGCAATGATTGGTAATGCCTGGCAATGCCTCAGCAATGCCTGGCAATGCCTGGGCAATGCCGGGCAATGCCTGGGAAATGCCTGGCAATGCCTGGAAATGCCTGGTAATGCCTGGCAATATCTGGCAATGTCTGGGCAATGCCTGAAAATGCGTGGGCAATGCCTGTGCAATGCCTAGGCAATACGTGGCAATGCCTGGCAATGCGTGGCAATGCCTGGCAATGCCTGGGCAATGCCTGGCAATGCTTGGGCAATGCCTGGCAATGCCTGGCAATGCTTGGGCAATGCCTGGCAATGCCTGGGTAATGCCTCGCAATGCCTGGACAATGCATGGCAATGCCTAGCAATGCATGGCAAAGCCTGGCAATGCCTGGCAATGCCTGGAAATGCCTGTGCAATGCCTGTGCAATGCCTTGGCAATGCCCGGCAATGCCTGGGCAATGCCTCGCAATGCCTGGGCAATGCCTGGAAATGCCTGGCAATGCCCGGCAAATCCTGGCAAAGCCTGGCAATGCCTGGGCAATGCGAGGCAATTCCTGGGTAATGCTTGCCAATGCCTGGCAATGCCTAGCAATACCTAACAATGCATGGCGATGCCTGGGCAATGCCTGGCAATGCCTTGCAATGCCAGGCAATGCCTGGGCAATGCCTGGGCAATGCCTGGCAATGCCTGGGCAATGCCTGGCAATGCCTGGCAATGCCTAGGCAAGGCCTGGCAATGCTTGGCAATGCCTGGGAAACACCTGGGAATGACTGACAATGCCTGGCAATGCCCGGGCAATGCCTGACAATGCCTAGGCAATGCCTGGCAATGCCTCGGCAATGCCTGGCAATGCTTGGGCAATGCCCGACAATGCTTGGCAATGCCTGGCAATGCCTTGGCAATGCCTGGCAATGCCTGTCAATGTCTGGACAATGCCTAGCAATGCCTATCAATGCCAGGCAATACCTAGCAATGCCTGGGAAATGCCTGGCAATGCCTAGCAATGCCTAGGCAATGCCTGTGCAATGCCTGGGCATTGCAACGCATTACCACACATTGCCTAGGCATTACACAGGCATTGCCAAGGCATTGCCAGGCATTGCCAGATATTGCCAGGCATTGCTAGGCATTGCCAGGCATTGCCCAGGCATTGCCAGGCATTACCCAAGCATTGTCAGGCATTGCTAGGCATTGGCCAGGCATTGCCATGCATTGCCCACGCATTGCCAGGCATTGCCAGGCATTGCCAGGCATTGCATAGGCATTGCCAGGCATTGCCCAGGCATTGCCAGTCATGACCACTCATTGCCAGGCAATGCTCAGGCATTTCCAGGCATTGCACAAGCATTGCCATGCATTCCCAGGCATTGCCCAGGCATTGCCAAGCATTGTCCAGGCATTTCCAGGCATTGCCAGGAATTGCCCAAGCATTGCCACGCATTGTCAGGCATTGCCATGCATTGTTAGGCATTGCAAGGCATTGCCAAGGCATTGCACAGGCATTGCCCAGGCATTGCCACGCATTGCCAGGCATTGCCAAGGCATTGCCAGGCATTGCCAGGCATTGCTAGGCATTGCCGAGGCATTGCCAGGCATTGCCCAGGCATTGCCCAGGCATTGCCAGGCATTGCCAGGCATTGTGAGGCATTACTAGGTATTGCCAGGAATTTTTCAGGCATTGCCAGGCATTGTCGAGGCATTGCCGGGCATTGCCTAGGCATTGCCAAGCATTGCTAGGCATTGCCAGGCATTGCCAGGCATTGCCCAGGCATTTCCAGTATTGCCAGGCATTGCCAGGCATTGCCTAGGCATTGCCAAGCATTGTCCAGGCATTGCCAGGCATTGCCAGTCATTGCCAGGCATTACCCACGCATTACCAAGCATTGCCCAAGCATTGTCAGGCATTCTCAGACATTGCCCAGGCATTGCCTGGCATTGCCTAAGCATTGCCAGGCATTGCCAGGCATTGCCAGGCATTGCCCAGGGACTGCCAGGCATTGCCAGGCATTGCCAAGCATTGTCATGCATTGCCAGGCATTGCCCATGCATTGCCAAGAATTGCTCAGGCATTGCCAGGCATTTCCAGGAATCGCCAGGCATTGTCCGGGCATTGCCAGGCATTGCCCGGGCATTCCCAGGCATTGCCAGGCATTGCCCAGGCATTGCCAGGCATTGCTCAAGCATTGCCAAGCGTTGCCAGGCATTGTCCAGGCATTGCCAGGCATTGCCCAGGCATTACTAGGCATTGCCCAGGCATTGCCAGGCATTGCCCAGGCATTGCCAGGCATTGCCAGGCATTGCCTAGGCATTGTCAGGCATTACCCAGGCATTGCAAGCATTGCCAGGAATTGCCATGCATTGCCAGGCATTGCCGAGGCATTACCAGGCATTACCCAGGCATTCCCAGACATTGCTTGGCATTGCCAGGCATTGCCAGGCACTGCCCAGGCATTGCTAGGCATTGCCAGGCATTGTCCAGGCATTGCCAGGCATTGCCCGGGCATTGCCAGGCATTGCCACGCATTGCTAGGCATTGCCATGCATCGCCCAAGCATTGCCAGGCATTGCCAGCCATTACCCAAGCAGTGCCAGGCATTGCCATGCATTGCCAAGCATTGCCAAGGAATTGCCAGGCGTTGCCAAGCATTGCCAGGCATTCCCCAGGCATTACCAAGATTTGTTAGGCATTGCCAGGCATTGCCCAGGCATTCCCAGGCTTTGCCCAGGCATTGCCAGGCATTGCCCAGGCATTGCTAGGCATTACCCAGGCATGGCCAGGCATTGCCCACGCATTCTCAAGCATTGCCACGCATTGCCTAGGCAGTCCTAGGCATTGCCAAGCATTGCCAAGCAATGCCGAGGCATTGCCAGGCATTGCTATGCATTGCCGAGGCATTGCCAAGCATTGCCAAGCATTGCCAGGCATTGCCCAGGCATTGACAGGCATTGCCCAGGCATTGCCAGGCATTGTCAAGCATTGCCAGGCATTACCCAGGCATTGCCACGCATTGCGAGGCATTGCCAGGCATTGCCAGGCATTGCCAGGCATTGCCAGGCATTGCCCAGGCATTGCCCAGGCATTACCAGGCTTTGTACAGGCATTGCCAAGCATTGCACAGGCATTGTCAGGCATTGTTAGGCATTGCCAAGCATTGCCAAGCATTGGCAAGCATTACCGAGGCATTGCCTGGCATTTCCCAGGCATTGCCAGGCATTGCCCAGGCATTGCCAGTCATTGCCAGGCATTGCCAAGCATTACCAGGCATTGTTCAAGCATTGTCAGGCATTCTCAGACATTGCCCAGGCATTGCTAGGCATTGCCACGCATTGCCTAAGCATTGCCAGGCATTGCCCAGGCATTTGCAGGCATTGCCAAGCATTGCCCAGGGACTGCCAGGCATTGCCAAGCATTGTCATGCATTGCCAGACATTGCCCAAGCATTGCCAAGCATTGCTCAGGCATTGCCAGGCATTTCCAGGAATCGCCAGGCATTGTCCAGGCATTGCCAGGCATTGCCCGGGCATTCCCAGGCATTGCCAGGAATTTCCAGGCATTGCCAGGCATTGCCCAGGCATTGCCGGGCATTGCTCAAGCATTGCCAAGCATTGCCAGGCATTGCCCAGGCATTGCCAGGCATTGCCCAGGCATTGCTAGGCATTTCCCAGGCATTGCCAGGCATTGCCCAGGCATTGCCAGCCATTGCCAGGCATTGCCTATGCATTGTCAGGCATTACACAGGCATTCCAGGCATTGCCAGGCATTGCCATGCATTGCCAGGCATTTCCCAGGCATTACCAGGCATTACCCAGGCATTACCAGGCATTGCTTGGCATTGCCAGGCATTGCCAGGCACTGCCAAGGCATTGCTAGGCATTGCCAGGCATTGTCCAGGAATTGCCAGGCATTGCCCTGGCATTGCCAGGCATTGCCAGGCATTGCTAGGCATTGCCATGCATTGCCCAAGCATTGCCAGGCGTTGCCAACCATTACCCAAGCAGTGCCAGGCATTGCCAGGTATTGCCAAGCATTGCCAAGGAATTGCCAGGCATTGCCAAGCATTGCCAGGCATTCCCCAGGCATTACCAAGAATTGTTAGGCATTGCCAGGCATTGCCCAGGCATTGCCAGGCTTTGCCCAGGAATTGTCAGCCATTGTCCAGGCATTACCAGGCATTACCCAGGCATGGCAAGGCATTGCCCAGGCATTCTCAAGCATTGCCACGCATTGCCCAGGCAGACCTAGGCATTGCCAAGCATTGTCAAGCAATGCCTAGGCATTGCCAGGCATGGCTATGCATTGCCGAGGCATTGCCAAGCATTGCCAGGCATTCCCCAGGCATTGCCAGGCATTGCCCAGGCATTGCCAGGCATTGTCAAGCATTGCCAGGCATTGCCCAGGCATTGTGTAGGCATTGCCCAGGCATCGCCAGGCATTGACAGGCATTGCGAGGCATTACCCAGGCATTGCCAGGCATTGCCAGGCATTGCCCAGGCATTGCCCAGGCATTACCAGGCTTTGTACAGGCATTGCCAAGCATTGTACAGGCATTGCCAGGCATTGTTAGGCATTGCCAGGCATTGCCAGGCATTGGAAAGCATTACCGAGGCATTGCGTGGCATTGCCCAGGCATTGCCAGGCATTGCCCAAGCATTGCCAGGCATTGCCAAGCATTGCTAGGCATTGCCCAGGCATTTCCAGGCATTGCGAGGCATTACCAAGCATTGCCCACGAATTGCCAGGCATTGCCCAGGCATTGCCAAGACATTGCCGGGCATTGCCAAGCATTGCCAAGCCTTGCCATGCATTGCCCGGCATTGCCAGGCATTGCCCAGGCATTGCCAGGCATGGCCAGGCATAGCCCAGGCATTGCCAGGCATTACCCAGGCATTACCAGGCATTGCCGCGCATTGCCACGCATTGCCAAGCATTGCCCAGGCATTACAAGGCATTGCCCAGGCATTGCCCAGGCATTGCTGAGGCATTGCCAGGCATTGCCAGGAATTACCAGGCATTGTCAGGCGTTGCCAGGCATTGCCAGGCATTACCCAGGCATTGCCATGCATTGCACTGGCATTCCCAGGCATTGCCAGGCATTGCCCAGGCATTCCCAAGCATTGCCAGGCATTGTCCAGGCATTGCCAGGCATTTTTGGGCATTACCAAGCTTTCCCCACGCATTGCCAGGCATTGATAGGCATTGTCCAGGCATTGCCAAGTATTACTGGGCATTGCCATGCATTTCCCAGGCATTGCCAGGCATTGCCAGGCATCACCCTGGCATTGCCAGGCATTGTCACGCTTTGCAAGGCATTGCCAGGCATTGCAAGGCATTGCCCAGGCATTGCACAGGCATTGTCCAGGCATTGCCAGACATTGTCCAGGTATTGCCAGGTATTGCCAGGCATTTACAGGCATTGCCAGGCATTACCTAGGCATTGCCAGGCATTGCCCAGGCATTGCCTAGCATTGCTTTGCATTGCCAGGCATTGCCTAGGCATTGCTGGGCATTGTCAAGGATTAACCAGGCATTTCCACTCATTATCAGGCATTGCCCAGGCACTGCCAGGCATTGCCCAAGCATTAACAGGCATTCCTAGGCATTGCCCAGGCATTGCCAGGCATTGCCAGGCATTGCCAGAGATTGCCCAGGCATTGCCAGGCATTGCCCAGGCATTACCAAGCATTCTCAAGCATTACACAGGGATTGCCAGGCATTACCACGCATTGTCACGCATTGCCAGGCATTGACAGGCATTGCAATGCATTGCCCAGGCATTGCCCAGGCATTTCGAGGCTTTGTCCATGCATTGCCAGGCATTTCCCAGGCATTGCCAGGCATTGCCCAAGCATTGCCAGGCATTGCCCAGGCATTCTCAGGCATTGCACAGGCATTCCCAAGCATTGCCAGGTATTGCCAAGCATTGCCCAGGCATTGCCAGGCATTGCTAGGCATTGCCCAGGCATTGCTAAGCATTGCCAGGCATTGCCAGGCGTTGCCCATACATTACCTGGCATTGCCCAGGCATTGCCAGGCATTGTCAGGCATTTCCAGGCAGTTCCCAGGCATTGTATAGGCGTTATCCAGGCATTGCCAGGCATTAACAGGCATTGCCAGGCATTGCCCAGGCATTGCCAGGCATTGCGAGACATTGCCAGGCATTGCCAGGCATTGCCAGGCATTGCCAGGCATTGCCAGGCATTGCCCAAGCATTTCCCAGGCATTACTAGGCTTTGTCCGGGGATTACCAAGCATTGCACGGGCATTGCCACGCATTGCCTGGCAATGCCCAGGCATTGCAAGGCATTGTTCAGGCATTGCCAGGCATTGCCAAGCATTGCTAGGCATTGCCCAGGCATTACTAGGCATTGCCAGGCATTACCAGGCATTGCCCACAAATTGCCAGGTTTTGCCAAGACATTGCCAGGCATTGCCAGGCATTGCCAAGCATTGCCAGGCATTGCCCGGCATTGCCAGGCATTGCCCATGCATTGCCAGGCATTGCCAGGCATAGCCCAGGCATTGCCAGGCATTTCCCAGGCATTACCAGACATTGCCATGCATTGCCAGGCATTGCCAAGCATTGCCCAAGCATTACCAGGCATTGCCCAGGCATTTTGTAAGCATTGCTGAGGCATTCCCAGGCATTACCAAGCATTTCCAGGCATTGCTAGGCATTGCCAGCATTGCCAGGCATTTCCCAGGCATTGCCATGCATTGCCCAGGCAATCCCAGGCATTGCTAGGCATTGTCCAGGCATTTCCAGGCATTGCCGGGGATTGCCAAGCATTGCCCAGGCATTGCCAGGCATTGTCCACGCATTGCCAAGCATTACTGGGCATTGCCGGGCATTTCCTAGGCATTGCCAGGCATTGCCAGGCATTACCATGGCATTGCCAGGCATTGTCAGGCTTTGCCAGGCATTGCCAGGCATTGCCAGGCATTGCCCAGGCATTGGACAGGCATTGTCTAGGCATTGCCAGACATTGCCCAGGCATTGCCAGGTATTGCCAAGCATTTCCAGGCATTGCCAGGCATGACCTGGGCATTGCCAGGCATTACCCAAGCATTGCCTGGCATTGCCATGCATTGCCACGCATTGCCTAGGCATTGCCAGGCATTGTCAAGGATTAACCAGGCATTGCCAGTCATTGCCCAGGCACTGCCTGGCATTGTCCAAGCATTGCCAGGCATTCCCACGCATTGCCAGAGATTGCCCGGACATTGCCAGGCATTGCCCAGGCATTACCAAGCATTGCCAGGCATTACACAGGGATTGCCAGGCATTGCCAGGCATTTTGAGGCATTGCCAGGCATTGCCAGGCATTGCCAGGCTTTTTCCAGGCATTGCCAGGCATTGCCCAGGCATTGCCACGCATTGCCCAGGCATTGCCAGGCATTGCCCAGACATTTTCAGGCATTGCCCAGGCATTCCCACGCATTGCCAGGCATTGCCAAGCATTGCCCAGGCATTACCAGACATTGCTAGGCATTGCCCAGGCATTGCCAAGCATTTCCAGGCATTGCCAGGCATTGCCCAGGCATTACCAGGCATTGCCCAGGCATTGCAAGGAATTGTCGGGCATTGCGAGGCATTTCCCAGGCATTGTATAGGCATTGCACAGGCATTGCCAGGCATTAACAGGCATTGGCAGGCATTGCCCAGGCATTGCCAGGCATTGCCCAGGCATTACCAGACATTGCTAGGCATTGCCCAGGCATTGCCAAGCATTTCCAGGCATTGCCAGGCATTGCCCAGGCATTACCAGGCATTGCCCAGGCATTGCAAGGAATTGTCGGGCATTGCGAGGCATTTCCCAGGCATTGTATAGGCATTGCACAGGCATTGCCAGGCATTAACAGGCATTGGGAGGCATTGCCCAGGCATTGCCAGGCATTGCGAGGCGTTGCTTGGCATTGCCAGGCACTGCCAGGCATTGCCAGGCATTGCCCAGGCATTGCCCAGGCATTGCTAGGCTTTGTCCGGGCATTGCCAAGCATTGCACAGGCATTGCCAGGCATTGTTAGGCATTGCCAGGAATTGCTAGGCATTGGCAAGCATTACCGAGGCATTGCCTGACATTGCCCAGGCATTGCCAGGCATTGCCTAGGCATTGCCAGGCAGTGCCAAGCATTGCTAGGCATTTCCCAAGCATTTCTAGGCACTGCCAGGCATAACCAGGCAATGCCCACGAATTTCCAGGCATTGCCCAAGCATTGCCAAGACATTGCCAGGCATTGCCAGGCATTGCCAAGCATTGCCAGGCATTGTCCGGCATTGCCATGCATTACCCACGCATTGCCAGGCTGTGCCAGGCATACCCCTGGCATTGCTAGGCATTGCCCAGGCATTACCAGACATTTCCATGCATTGCTAGGCATTGCCAAGCATTGCGAGGCATTCCCCAGGCATTACCAAGAATTGTTAGGCATTGCCAGGCATTATCCAGGCATTGCCAGGCTTTGCCCAGGCATTGCCAGGCATTGCCAGGTATTCCCCAGGCATTGCCATGCATTGCCCAGGCATGGCCAGGCATTGCCCAGGCATTCTCAGGCATTGCCACGCATTGCCCAGGCAGTCCTAGGCATTGCCAAGCATTGCCAAGAAATGCCCTAGCATTGACAGGCATTGCTATGCATTGGCGAGGCATTGCCAAGCATTGCCAGGCATTTCCAGGCATTGTCAGGCATTGCCAGGCATTGCCCAGGCATTGTGTAGGCATTGTCCAGGCATTGCCAGGCATTGACAGGCATTGCCAGGCATTACCCAGGCATTGCTAGGCATTGCGAGGCATTGCCAGGCATTGCTAGGCATTGCCAGGCATTGCCAAGCATTGTTAGGCATTGCCCAGGCATTTCCAGGCATTGTCAGGCATTACCAGGAATTGCCCACAAATTGTCAGGCATTGCCCGGGCATTGCCAAGACATTGCCAGGCATCGCCAAGCATTGCCAAGCCTTGCCATGCATTGCCCGGCATTGCCAGGCATTGCCAGGCATGGCCAGGCATAGCCCAGGCATTGCCAGGCATTGCCAGGCATTACCCAGGCATTACCAGGCATTGCCGGGCATTGCGAGGCATTGCCAAGCATTGCCCAGGCATTACAAGGCATTGCCCAGGCATTGCCCAGGCATTGCTGAGGCATAGCCAGGCATTGCCAGGCATTACCAGGCATTGCCAGGCGTTGCCAGGCATTGCCAAGCATTACCCAGGCATTGCCAGGCATTGGATAGGCATTCCTAGGCATTGCCAGGCATTGTCCAGGCATTGCCAGGCATTTTCGGGCATTACCAAGCTTTCCCCAGGCATTGCCAGGCATTGAAAGGCATTGTCCAGGCATTGCCAAGCATTACTGGGCATTGCCACGCATTTCCCAGGCATTGCGAAGCATTGCCAGGCATTACCCTGGCATTGACAGGCATTGTCACGCTTTGCAAGGCATTGCCAGGCATTGCCAGGCATTGCCCATGCATTGCACAGGCATTGTCCAGGCATTGCCAGACATTGTCCAGGCATGGCCAGGTATTGCCAGGCATTTCCAGGCATTGCCAGGCATTACCTAGGCATTGCCAGGCATTGCCCAGGCATTGCCTGGCATTGCCTTGCATTGCCAGGCATTGCCTAGGCATTGCCAGGCATTGTCAAGGATTAACCAGGCATTGCAACTCATTACCAGGCATTGCCCAGGCACTGCTAGGCATTGCCCAAGCATTGCCAAGCATTCCTAGGCATTGCCCAGGCATTGCCAGGCATTGCCAGAGATTGCCCAGGCATTGCCAGGCATTGCTCAGGCATTACCAAGCATTGCCAGGCATTACACAGGGATTGCCAAACATTGCCAGGCATTGTCAGGCATTGCCAGGCATTGACAGGCATTGCAAGGCATTGCCCAGGCATTACCCAGGAATTGCCAGGCTTTGCCAAGGCATTGCCAGGCATTGCCCAGGCATTGCCAGGCATTGCCCAGGCATTCTCAGGCATTGCACAAGCATTCCTAGGCATTGCCAGGTATTGCCAAGCATTGCCCAGGCATTGCCAGGCATTGCTAGGCATTGCCCAGGCATTGCTAAGCATTACCAGGCATTGCCAAGCATTCCCCATGCATTACTAGGCATTGCCCAGGCATTGCCAGGCATTGTCAGGCATTACCAGGCATTTCCCAAGCATTGTATATGCGTTGTCTAGGCATTGCCAGGCATTAACAGGCATTGCCAGGCATTTCCTAGGCATTGCCAGGCATTGCGAAGCATTGCCAGGCATTGCCAGGCATTGCCAGGCATTACCAGGCATTGCCCAGGCATTGCCCAGGCATTACTAGGCTTTGTCTAGACATTGCCAAGCATTGCACAGGCATTGCCAGGCATTGCCTGGCAATGCCCAGGCATTTCCAGGCATTGTCCAGGCATTGCCAGGCATTGCCAAGCATTGCTAGGCATTGCCCAGGCATTACTAGGCATTGCCAGGCATTACCAGGCATTGCCCATAAATTGCCACGCATTGCCCAGGCATTGCCAAGACATTGCCAAGCATTGCCAGGCATTGCCAAGCATTGCCAGGCGTTGCCCGGCATTGCCAGGCATTGCCCATGCAATCCCAGGAATTGCCAGGCATTGCCAGGCATTGCCAGGCATTTTCCAAGCATTACCAGACATTGCCATGCATTGCCAGGCATTGCCAAGCATTGCCCAAGCATTACCAGGCATTGCCCAGGCATTTCCTAGGCATTGCTGAGGCATTCCCAGGCAATACCAAGCATTTCCAGGCATTGCAAGGCATTGCCAGGCATTTCCCAGGCATTGCCATGCATTGCCCAGGCATTCCCAGGCATTGCCAGGCATTGTCCAGGCATTGCCAGGCATTGCCGGGCATTGCCAAGCATTGCCCGGGCATTGCCAGGCATTGTCCAAGCATTGCCAAGCATTACTGGGTATTGCCAGGCATTTCCTAGGCATTGCCAGGCATTGCCAGTCATTGCCCAGGCATTGCACAGGCATTTTCTAGGCATCGCCAGACATTGCTCAGGCATTGCCAGGTATTGCCAAGCATTTCCATGCATTGCCAGGCATGACCTAGGCATTGCCAGGCATTACCCAAGCATTCCGTGGCATTGCCATGCATTTCCAGGCATTGCCTAGGCATTGCCAGGCATTGTCAAGGATTAACCAGGCATTGCCAGTCATTGCCCAGGCACTGCCTGGCATTGTCTAAGCATTGCCAGGCATTCCCAGGCATTGCCAGAGATTGCCCGGACATTGCCAGGCATTGCCAAGTGATTACCAAGCATTGCCAGGCATTACATAGGGATTGTCAGGCATTGCCAGGAATTTTGAGGCATTGCCAGGCATTGCCCAGGCATTGCCAAGCTTTGTCCAGGCACTGCCAGGCATTGCCCAGGCATTGCCCAGGCATTGCCCGGCATTGCCCAGACATTTTCAGGCATTGCCCAGGCATTCCCACGCATTGCCAGGCATTGCCAAGCATTGCCCAGGCATTACCAGGCATTGTTAGGCATTGCCAAGCATTGCCAGGCATTGCCAAGCATTGCCCAGGCATTACCAGGCATTGCCCAGGAATTTCAAGGCATTGTTGGGCATTGCGAGGCATTTCCCAGGCATTGTATAGGCATTGCACAGGCATTTCCAGGCATTAACAGGCATTTCCAGGCATTGCCCAGGCATTGCCAGGCATTGCGAGGCGTTGCTTGGCATTGCCAGGCATTGCCAGGCATTGCCAAGCATTGCCCAGGCATTGCTAGGCTTTGTTTGGGCATTGCCAAGCACACAGGCATTACCAGGCATTGTTAGGCATTGCCAGGCATTGCCAGGCATTGGCAAGCATTACCGAGGCATTGCCTGGCATTGCCCAGGCATTCCCAGGCATTGCCTAGGCATTGCCAGGCATTGCCAAGCATTGCTAGGCATTTCCCAGGCATTTCTAGGCATTGCCAGGCATTACCAGGCATTGCCCACAAATTTCCAGGCATTGCCCAAGCATTGCCAAGACATTGCCAGGCATTGCCAGGCATTGCCAAGCATTGCCAGGCATTGTCCGGCATTGCTAGGCATTGCCCAGGCATTGCCAGGCATTGCCAGGCATAGCCCTGGCATTGCCAAGCATTGCCCAGGCATGACCAACCATTGCCATGCATTGCCACGCATTGCCAAGCATTGCCAGGCATTCCCCAGGCATTACCAAGAATTGTTAGGCATTGCCAGGCATTGCCCAGGCATTGCCAGGCTTTGCCCAGGCATTGCCAGGCATTGTCGAGGCATTGCCAGGCATTGCCCAGGCATTGCCAGGCATTGCCCAGGCATTCTCAAGCATTTCCACGCATTGCCAAGGCAGTCCTAGGGATTGCCAAGCATTGCCAAGCAATGCCCAGGCATTGCCAGGCATTGCTATGCATTGCCGAGGCATTGCCAAGCATTGCCAGGCATTGCCAGGCATTGCCCAGGCATTGCCAGGCATTGCCCAGGCATTGCTAGGCATTGTCAGGCATTACTAGGCATTGCCCAGGCATTGTGTAGGAATTGCCCAGGCATTACCAGGCATTGACAGGCATTGCCAGGCATTACCCAGGCATTTCCAGGCATTGCGAGGCATTGCCAGGCATTGCTAGGCATTGCCAGGCATTGCCAGGCATTGACCAGGCATTGCCCAAGCATTACCAGGCTTTGTACAGGCATTTCCAAGAATTGCACAGGCATTGCCAGGCATTGCCAAGCATTGGCAAGCATTACCGAGGCATTGCCTGGCATTGCCCAGGCATTGCCAGGCATTGCCCAGGCATTGCCAGGCATTGCCAAGCATTGCTAGGCATTGCCCAGGCATTTCCAGGCCTTGCCAGGCATTACCACGCATTGCCCACGAATTGCCAGGCATTGCCCAGGCATTGCTAAGACATTGCCAGGCATTGCCAAGCATTGCCAAGCATTGCCATGCATTGCCCGGCATTGCCAGGCATTGCCCAGGCATTGCCAGGCATGGCCAGGCATAGCCCAGGCATTGCCAGGCATTACCAGGCATTACCCAGGCATTACCAGGCATTGCCGGGCATTGCCAGGCATTGCCAAGCATTGCTCGCGCATTACCAGGCATTGCCCAGGCATTGCTGAGGCATTGCCAGGCATTGCAAGGCATTACCAGGCATTGCCTGGCATTGCAAGGCATTACCAGGCATTGCCAGGCGTTGCAAGGCATTGCCTGGCATTACCCAGGCATTTCCAGGCATTGCAGAGGCATTCCCAGGCATTGCCAGGCATTGCACAGGCATTCCCAGGCATTGCCAGGCATTGTCCAGGCATTGCCAGGCATTTTCGGGCATTACCAAGCTTTTCCCAGGCATTGCCAGGCATTGATAGGCATTGTCCAGGCATTGCCAAGCATTACTGGGCATTGCTAGGCATTTCCCAGGCATTGCGAGGCATTCCAAGGCATTACCCTGGCATTGCCAGGCATTGTCAGGCTTTGCAAGGCATTGCCAGGCATTGCCCAGGCATTGCACAGGCATTGTCCAAGCATTGCCAGACATTGCCCAGGCATTGCCAGGTATTGCAAGGCATTTCCAGGCATTGCCAAGCATTACCTAGGCATTGCCAGGCATTGCCCAGGCATTGCCTGGCATTGCCTTGCATTGCCAGGCATTGCCTAGGCATTGCCAGGCATTGGCAAGGATTAACCAGGCATTGCCACTCATTACCAAGCATTGCCCAGGCACTGCCAGGCATGGCCCAAGCATTGCCAGGCATTCCTAGGCATTGCCCACGCATTTCCAGGCATTGCTAGAGATTGCCCAGGCATTGCTAGGCATTGCCCAGGCATTACCAAGCATTGCCAGGCATTACACAGGGATTGCCAGGCATTGCCAGGCATTTTCAGGCATTACCACGCATTGACAGGCATTGCAAGGCATTGCCAAGGCATTGCCCAGGCATTGCCCGGCTTTGCCCAGGCATTGCCAGGCATTGCCCAGGCATTGCCAGGTATTGCCCAGGCATTGCCATGCATTGCCCAGGCATTCTCAAGCATTGCACAGGCATTCCCAGGCATTGCCAGGTATTGCCAAGCATTGCCCAGGCATTGCCAGGCATTGCTAGGCATTGCCCAAGCATTGCTAAGCATTGCCATGCATTGCCACGCGTTGCCCAGGCATTACAAGGCATTGCCTGTCAACCGGCCTGAGGCAAACGGACTAGAAAACAGGGCCGACACAATAGCACCTGCCGTCCGCTCCTAGCATTTCAGCTAGGAGAAGATATCACCCTCAGGATCACGGTTCCACACTGAGCAGTTCCTAGGCAATCACTTGCTAGCAACTGTGTCCACTTAACACTTGGTCACTTTCGCGCGAGGTGCTAGTCAAAGACTAACTCCTGGGGCTTAGACCAACCAGTGTCTTCTTTATAC
>SZWC01010037.1:25130-47768 GCA_023375785.1 Penium margaritaceum
TACTCCAAGGGAGCAGTGCATGCCCAACCTGTCCGTCAACACATAGCAGTGGCCATGGGGCATAGAAGAACAACATTGCCCAGGCATTGCCAGGCATTGTCAGGCATTACCAGGCATTTCCCCAGCATTGTATAGGCGTTGCCCAGGCATTGCCAGGCATTAACAGGCATTGCCAGGCATTGCCCAGGCATTGCCAGGCATTGCGAGGCATTGCCAGACATTGTGAGGCATTGCCCAGGCATTGCTGAGGCATTCCCAGGCATTACAAAGCATTTCCAGGCATTGCCAGGCATTGCCCAGGCATTGCTCAGGCATTACTAGGCTTTGTCCGCGCATTGCCAAGCATTGCACAGGCATTGCCAGGCATTGCCTGGCAATGCCCAGGCATTGCCAGGCTTTGTCCAGGCATTGCCAAGCATTGCTAGGCATTGCCAAGGCATTACTAGGCATTGCCAGACATTACCAGGCATTGCTCACGAATTGCCAGGCATTGCCCACGCATTGCCAAGACATTGCCAGGACAATGCCAGGCATTTCCAAGCATTGCCAGGCATTGCCCGGCATTGCAAGGCATTGCCCATGCATTGCCAGGCATTGCCAGGCATAGCCCAGGCATTGCCAGGCATTGCCAGGCATTGCCCAAGCATTACCAGACATTACCATGCATTGCCAGGCATTGCCAAGCAATGCCCAGGCATTACCAGGCATTGCCCAGGCATTTCCCAGGCATTGCTGAGGCATTCCCAGGCATTACCAAGCATTTCCAGGCATTGCTAGGCATTGCCAGGCATTGCGAGGCATTTCCGAGGCATTGCCATGCATTGCCCAGGCATTCCCAGGCATTGCCAGGCATTTTCCAGGCATTGCCAAGCATTACCCAGGCATTGCCTGGCATTGTCCACGCATTGCCAAGCATTACTGGGCATTGCCAGGCATTTCCTAGGCATTGCCGGGCATTTCCAGGCATTACCCTGGCATTGCCAGGCATTGTCAAGCTTTGCCAGGCATTGCCAGGCATTGCCAGGTATTGCCCAGGCATTGCAGAGGCATTGTCTAGGCATTGCCAGACATTGCCCAGGCATTGCCAGGTATTGCCAAGCATTTCCAGGCATTGCCATGCATGACCTAGGCATTGCCAGGCATTTCGCAAGCATTGCCTGGCATTGCCATGCATTGCCAGGCATTGCCTAGGCATTGCCAGGCATTGTAAAGGATTAACCACGCATTGCCATTCATTGCCCAGGCACTGCCTGGCATTGTCCAAGCATTGCCAGGCATTCCCAGGCATTGCCAGAGATTGCTCGGACATTGCCAGGCATTGCCCAGGCATTACCAAGCATTGCCAGGCATTACACAGGGATTGCCAGGCATTGCCAAGCATTGTCAGGCATTGCCAGGCATTGCCCAGGCATTGCCCAGGCATTGCCCAGGCATTGCCAGGCTTTGTCCAGGCGTTGCCAGGCATTGCCCAGGCATTGCCAGGCATTGCCCAGGCATTGCCAGGCATTGCCCAGACATTTACAGGCATTGCGCAGGCATTCCCACGCATTGCCAGGCATTGCCAAGCATTGCCTAGGCATTGCCAGGCATTGCTAGGCATTGCCCAGGCATTGCCAAGCATTGCCAGGCATTGCGCAGGCATTACCAGGCATTGCCCAGGCATTGCAAGGCATTGTCGGGCATTGCCAGGCATTTCCCAGGCATTGTATAGGCATTGCACAGGCATTGCCAGGCATTAACAGGCATTGCCAGGGATTGTCCAGGCATTGCCAGGCATTGCAAGGCCTTGCTTGGCATTGCCAGGCATTGCCAGGCATTGCCAGGCATTGCGAGGCATTGCCAGGCAATGCCCAGGCATTGCCCAGGCATTGCTAGGCTTTGTCCGGGCATTGCCAAGCATTGCACAGGCATTGCCAGGCATTGTTAGGCATTGCCAGGCATTGCCAGGCATTGGCAAGCATTACAGAGGCATTGCATGGCATTGCCCAGGCATTGCCAGGCATTGCCTAGGCATTTCCAGGCATTGCCAAGCGATGCTAGGCATTGCCCAGGCATTTCTAGGCATTGCCAGGCATTACCAGGCATTGCCCATGAATTGCCAGGCATTGCCCAAGCATTGCCAAGACATTGCCAGGCATTGCCAGGCATTGCCAAGTATTGCCAGGCATTGTCAGGCATTGCCAGGCATTGCCCAGGCATTGCCAGGCATTGCCAGGCATAGCCCTGGCATTGCTAGGCATTGCCCAGGCATTACCAGACATTGCCATGCATTGCCAGGCATTACCTAGCATTGCCCAGGCATAACCAGGCATTACCCAGGCATTGCTGAGGCATTGCCAGGCATTACCAAGCATTACCAGGCATTGCCAGGCATTGCCAAGCATTTTCAGGCATTTCCCAGGCATTGCTACGCATTGCACAGGCATTTCCAGGCATTGCCAGGAATTGCCAGGCATTGTCCAGGCATTGCCAGGCATTGCCGGGCATTGCCAAGCATTGCCCAGGCATTGCCAGGCATTGATAGGCATTGTCCAGGCATTGCCAAGCACTACTAGGCATTGCCAGGCATTTCACAGGCATTGCCAGGCATTGCCAGGAATTACCCTGGCATTGCCAGGCATTGTTAGGATTTGCCAGGCATTGCCAGGCATTGCCAGGAAATGCCAGACATTGCCCAGGCATTGCACAGGCATTGTCCAGGCATTGCCAGGCATTGCCCAGGCATTGCCAGATATTTCCAGGCATTTACAGGCATTGCCAGGCATTATCTAGGCATTACAAGGCATTGTCCAGACATTGCCTGGCATTGCCATGCATTTCCAGGCATTGCCCAGGCATTGCGAGGCATTGCCCGGGCATTGCCAGGCATTGCCTAGGCATTGCTAGGCATTGTCAAGGATTAACCAGGCATTGCTAGTCACTGCAAGGCATTGCCCAGGCATTGCCTGGCATTGTCCAAGCATTGCTAGGCATTCCTACGCATTGTCCAGGCATTGCCACGCATTGCCAAAGATTGCCCAGGCATTGCCATGCATTGCCCAGACATTACCAAGCATTGCCAGGCATTACACAGGGACTGCCAGGCATTGTCAAGCATTGCCAGGCATTGCCCAGGTATTGCAAGGCATTGCCTAGGCATTGCCAGGCATTGTCCAGGCATTTCCAAGCATTGCCCAAACAATGCCAAGCATTGCTAGGCATTATAAGGCATTGCAAGGCATTGTCCATGCATTGCCAGACATTGCCTGGGCATTTCCATGCATTGCTAGGAATTGCCAGACATTCTCACGCATTACTCATGTATTGCCAGGCATTGCTCAAGCATTACCAAGCATTGCGAGGCATTGCCCAGGCATTGCCAGGCAGTGCCCAGGCATTGCCACGCGTTGCCCAAGCATTGCCAGGCATTGCCCAGGCATTGCTAGGCATTGCCAGGCATCGTCCAGGCATTGCTTGGCATTGCCCGGGCATTGCAAGGCATTGCCAGGCATTGCCATGCATTGCCACGCATTGGCCATGCATTGCCAGGCATTACCCGGGCATTGCTAGGCATTGCTTGGCATTGCCAGGCATTCCGAGGCATTGTCCAGGCATTGCTAGGCATTTCCAGGCATTGTCCAGGCATTGCCATGCATTGCCCGGGTATTACCAGGCATTGCTAGGCATTCCCAGGCATTGCCCAAGCATTGCCAGGCGTTGCCAGCCATTGCTCAAGCATTACCAGGAATTGCCAGGCATTGCCAAGCATTGGCAAGGTATTACCAGGCATTTCCAAGCACTGCCAGGCATTGGACAGGCATAACCAGGCATTAATAGGCATTACCAGGCATTGCCCAAGCATTACTTGGAATTGTCCACGCATTGCATAGGCATTGCCAGGCATTGCCAGACATTACCTGGCAATGCCTTGGCAATGCCTGGCAAAGACTGGCAATGCCTGGGAATGCCTGGGCAATGCCGGGCAAAGCCTAGGTAATGCCTGGCAATGCCTGGTAATGCCTTGCAATGCCTGGACAATGCCTGGTAATGCCTGGCAATGCTTGGGCAATGCCTGGCAATGCCTGACAATGCTTAGCAATGCCTTGGCAATGCTGGGCAATGCCTGGCAATGCCTGACAATGCTTAGCAATGCCTTGGCAATGCTGGGCAATGCCTGGCAATGCCTGACAATGCTTAGCAATGCCTTGGCAATGCTGGGCAATGCCTGGCAATGCCTGACAATGCTTAGCAATGCCTTGGCAATGCTGGGCAATGCCTGGCAATGCCTGACAATGCTTAGCAATGCCTTGGCAATGCTGGGCAATGCCTGGCAATGCCTGACAATGCTTAGCAATGCCTTGGCAATGCTGGGCAATGCCTGGCAATGCCTGACAATGCCTGGCAATACTTGGCAATGCCTGGCAATGCCTGGCAATGCCTCGCAATGCCTGGGCAATGCCTGGCAAAGACTGGCAATGCCTGGGAATGCCTGGGCAATGCCGGGCAAAGCCTAGGTAATGCCTGGCAATGCCTGGTAATGCCTTGCAATGCCTGGACAATGCCTGGTAATGCCTGGCAATGCTTGGGCAATGCCTGGCAATGCCTGTGCAATGTGTGGCAATACCTAGCAATGCCTAGCAATGCATGTCAATACATGGGCAATGCCTGGCAATGCGTGGAAATGCCTGGCAATGCCTGGCAATGCCTCGCAATGCCTGGGCAATGCCTGGCGATGCCTGGGCAATGCCTGGCAATGTCTGGCAATGCTTGGCAATGCCTGGGCAATGCCTAGCAGTGCCTGGCAATGCCTGGGCAATGCTTGGAAATGCCTAGCAATGCCTAGGCAATACTTGGCAATGCCCGGGAATGCCTGGGCAATGCCTAGCAACGCCTAGCAATGCCTAGGCAATGCCTAGTAATACCTGGCAATGCATGACAATGCCTGGCAATGCCCGGCAATGCCTCGGCAATGCCTAGCAATGCCTGGGCAATGATTGGCAATGCTTGGGCAATGCCTTGCAATGCCTGGGCAATGCTAGGCAATTCCTGGCAGTGCCTAGCGATGCCTGGCAATGCCTGGGCAATGCCTGGACAATGCCCGGGCAATGCCTGGCAATGGCTGGACAAAGCTTGGCAATGCCTGGGGAATTTTTTGGGAAATTCCTGGCAATGCCTGGCAATGCCTGGTAATGCCTGGGAATGTCTTGGCAATGCCTAGGTAATACCTTGCAATGCCTAGGCAATGCCTGGTAATGCCTAGCAATGCCTGGTAATGATTGGATAACGCCTGGCAATGCTTGGCAATACCTGGCAATGCCTTGGTAATGCTTGGTAATGCCTGGCAATGCATGGTTATGCTTGGGAAATTGTTGGCAACTCCTGGCAATGCTTGGGCAATGCCTGGTAATGCCTAGCAATGCGTGGCAATGCCTGGCAATGCTCGGGCAATGCTTGGGAATGCCTGGATTATGCCTGGGCAATGCCTGGCAATGCCTTGCATTGCCAAGGAATGTCGTGCAATGCCTGGGTAATGCCTGGCAATGCATAGGCAATGCCTGGCAATACATGGCAATGCCTGGTAATGCCTGGCAATGCCCTGGCAATGCCTGGCAATGCCTGGGAAATGCTTGGCAGTGCCTGGCAATGCCTCGACAATGTCTGGCAATGCCTGGGCAATGCCTGGCAATGCCTAGGCAATGCCTGGGTAATGCCTCGCAATGCCTGGATAATGCCTGGCAATGCTTGGCAATGCTTGAGCAATGCCTGGCAATGCCTAAGCACTACCTGGCAATGCCTGGCAATTCCTGGCAATGCCTGGCAATGCCTGGACCATGCCTGGCAATGCTTGGGCAATGCCTGGCAATGCCTCGTTATGCCTCGCAATGCGTGGACAATGCTTGGCAATGCCTGGACAATGCCTGGCAATGCCTAGGCAATGCCTGGAAATGCCTGGGCAATGCCTAACATTGCCTGACAATGCCTGGCAATGCCTGGCAGTCCCTGGGCAATGCCTGGCAATGGCTGGCAATGCCTGGGCAATGCCTGCCAATGCTTGGGCAATGCCTGGCAATGCCTGGTAATGACTTGGCAATGCCTGGGAATGCCTGGCAATGCTTGGGCAACGCCTGGCAATGCCTGGCAATGCCTGGGCAATGCCTCGTAATGACTGGCAATGCCTGGACAATGACTGGCAATGCCTATGCAATGCCTGGCAATGCCTGCGCAATGCTTGGTAATGCCTGGGCGATCCCTGTAATGCCTGGGCAATGCCTGGCAATGCCTGGGCAATGCCTGGCAATGCCTGGCAATGCCTGGCAATACCTGGCAATGCCTAGGCAACTCCTGGCAATGCCTGGCAATGCCTGTGCAATGCCTGTGCAATGCCTGGGCAATGCGTGGCAATGCGTGGCAATGCTTGGCAAAGCCTGACAATGCCTAGCAATGCCACGGTAATGCCTGGCAATGCCTGGGAAATGCTTGGCAATGCCTAGTTTTTCTTGGCAATGCCTGGGCAATGCCTAGCAATGCCTGGCAATGCCTGGACAATGCTTGGCAATGCCTGGCAATGCCTGGCAATGCCTGGGAAATGCCTGGCAATGCCTGGGCAATGCCTAGCAATGCCTCGGGAATGCTTGCCAATGCTTTGCAATGTCTGGCAATGCCTAACAATGACTGACAATGCCTGGGTAATGCGTGGCAATGCGTGGGCAATGCCAGGTAATGCCTGTAAATATCTGGCAATGCCTAAGAATGCCTGGCAATGCCTGGGCAATGCCGGGCAATGCCTGGAAATGCCTAGCAATGCCTTGGCAATGCCTGGCAATGCCTGGGCAATGCCTGGTAATGCCTAGGCAATGTCTGGCAATGCCTGGAAACGCCTGGCAATGCCTGGAAATGCCTGGCAATGCTTGGGTAATGCCTGGAAATGTCAGGACAATGCCTGGCAATGCCTGGCAATGCCTGGGGAATGCCTGGCAATGCCTGGCAATGCCTGGACAATGCCTAGGCAATGCCTGGGCGATGCCTGGGAAATGCCTAGCAACGCCTGGGCAATGCCTAGGCAATGCCTGGCAATGCCTGGAAATGCCCGGCAATGCCTGGGTAATGCCTAGCATTGCCTGGCAACGCCTATGCATTTATTGGTAATGCCTGGACAATGCTTGGCAATGCCTGGCAATGCCTGGTAATGCCTTGGCAATGCCTGGCAATGCCTGGGCTATGCCTGGCAATGCCTGGGAATTCCTTGGCAATGCCGGGCAATGCCTAGCAATGCCTTGCAATGCCTGGCAATGCCTGACAATGCTTAGCAATGCCTTGGCAATGCTGGGCAATGCCTGGCAATGCCTGGACAATGCCACGCAATGCCTTGCAATGCGTGGGCAATGCCAAGTAATGCCTCCGCAATACTGTCAAATGCATGGCAATGCCTGGCAATGCCTAAAAATGCTTGGCAATGCCTGTGCAATGCGTGGCAATGCCTGGCAATGCCTGGGCAATACTGGAAATGCCTGGGCAATGCCTGGCAATGCCTAGGCAATGCCCGGCATTGCCTGGCAATGCCTGGGCAATGGCTGTGCAATGCCTGGGCAATGCATGGCAATGCATGGCAATGCCTGGCAATGCCTGACAATGTCTGGCAATGCCAGGGCAATGCCAGGCAATGACTGGGGATGCCTGGGAAATGCCTGGCAATGCCTGGCAATGCTTGGCAATGCCTGGACAATGCCTAGTAATGCCTTGCAATGCCTTGACAATGCTTGGCAATGCCTCGCAATGCCTAGCAATGCCTAGGCAATGCCTGGAAATGCCTGGGCAATGCCTGGCAATGCCAGGGAATGCCCGGGCAATGCCTAACAATGCCTGTGCAATGACTGGCAATGCCTAGGCAATGCTTGGCAATGCCTCAGCAATGCCTGGATAATGCCTAGGCAATACCTGGCAATGCTTGAGCAATGCTTGGAAATGCTTGGACAATGCGTGGCAATGTTTGGGCAATGCCACGCAATGCCTAGACAATGCCTAACAATGCTTGGCAATGTCTGGGCAATGCGTGGCAATGCTTGGCAATGCCTGGGCAATGCTGGAAATGCCTGGGTAATGCCTGGCAATGCCTGGCAATACCTGACAATGCCTGGGCAAGGCCTGGCAATTCCTGGCAATGCCTGGGAAATGCATGTGCACTGCCTGGGCAATGCCTTGCAATGCCTTGCAATGTCTGGCAATGCCTGACAATGCCTGGCAATGCCAGGGCAATGCCTGGCAATGCCAGGCAATGCCTAGGCAATGCCTAGGCAATGCCTAGCAATGCCTGGGAATGCCTGGGTAATGCCTCGCAATGCCTGGCAATGCCTGTGCAATGCCAGGCAATGCCTGGGCAATGCCTTGCAATGCGTGGCAATGCCTGGCAATTCCTGGCAACGCCTGGCAATACCTGGCAATGCTTGGTAATGCCTCAGCAATGCTTGGGTAATGCCTATGCAACACATGGCAATGCCTGGGCAATGCTTGGCAATGCTTGGACAATGCCTGACAATATTTGGGCAATGCCACGCAATGCCAGGAAATTCCTGGACAATGCCTGACAATGCCTGGCAATGCCTGGGCTATGCGTGGCGATGCCTGGCAATGCCTGGGGAATGCCCGGTAATGCCTGGCAATGCTTGGGCAATGCTTGGCAATACCTGGCAATGCATGGGAATGCCTGGGAAATGCTTGGGTAATGCCTGGCAATGTCTAGGCAATGCCTGGGCAATGCCTGGCAATGCTTGGGCAATGCCTGGCAATGCCTGGCAATGCCTGGGCAATACCTAGCAATGCATGGCAATGTTTACGCAATGCCTGGCAATGCCCGGCAAAGCCCGGCAATGCTTGGGCAATGCCTCGGCAATGCCTGGCAATGCCTGGGCAATACCTAGCAATGCATGGCAATGTTTACGCAATGCCTGGCAATGCCCGGCAAAGCCCGGCAATGCTTGGGCAATGCCTCGGCAATGCCTGGCAATGCTTGGCAATGCCTGGAAATGCCCGGGCAATGCCTAGCAATGCCTGGGCAATGCCTGGCAATGCCTAAGTAATGCCTGGCAATGCCTGGGCAATGCCTGGCAAAGCCTGGTAATGTAAATCAATGCCTGGCAATGCGTGGGCAATGCCTAGCAATGCCTGGGCAATGCCTGGCAATGCCTAAGTAATGCCTGGCAATGCCTGGGCAATGCCTGGCAAAGCCTGGTAATGTAAATCAATGCCTGGCAATGCGTGGGCAATGCCTAGCAATGCGTGGCAATGCCTGGGCAATGCCTGGCAATGCCTAACAATGCCTGGCAATGCATGGGCAATGCCCGGCAATGCCTGGGCAATGCCTGGCAAAGCCTGGCAATGCCTGGCAATGCCTCGGCAATGCCTTGCAATGCCTGAGGCTCAGGCATTGCAAGGCATTGCCCAGGCCCTGAGCAATGCCTGGCAATGCCTGGGCAATGCCTGGCAATGCCTGGGCAATGCCTGGTAGTGCCTAACAATGCTTGGGCAATGCCTGGTAATGCCTGGGCAATGCTTGGCAATGCCTGCGCAATGCCAAGCAATGCCTGGCAATGCCTGGCAATGCCTGGCGATGCCTGGCAATGCTAGGCAATGCCTGGGCAATGCTTGCCAATGCCTGGCAATGCCTGGCAATGCCTAACAATGCGTGGCAATGCCTCGACAATGCCTCGCAATGCCTGGGCAATGCGTGGCAATGCCTAGGCAAGGCGTGGCAACGCCTGGCAATGCTTTGGCAATACCTGACAATGCCTGGCAATGCCGAGGCATTGCCAGGCCCTGAGCTATGCCTGGCAATGCTTGGGCAATGCCTGGTAGTGCCTAACAATGCTTGGGCAATGCCTGGTAATGCCTGGGCAATGCCACGCAATGCCTGGCAATGCCTGGCAATGCCTGGGCAATGCTTGCCAATGCCTGGCAATGCCTGGCAATGCCTAACAATGCGTGGCAATGCCTGGACAATACCTCGCAATGCCTGGGCAATGCATGGCAATGCCTAGGCAAGGTGTGGCAACGCCTGGCAATGCTTGGGCAATACCTGACAATGCCTGGGCAACGCCTGGCAATGACTGGCAATGCCAGGCAATGCCTGGGCAATGCCTGACAATCCGTAGGTAATGCCTGAAAATGCCTGGCAATGCCTGGGCAATGGCTAGCAATGCCTGGGCAATGCCGCACAATGCCTGGCAATGCCTAGCAACGCCTGGCAATGCCTAGCAAGGCCTTGGCAATGCCTAGCAATGCCTGGAAATGCTTTGCAATACCTGGAAATTCCTGGGCAATGCCTGACAATGCCTGGCAGTGCCTGGCAATGCGTGGGCAATGCCTGTGCAATGCGTGGGCATTGCCTGGCAATGCCTAGCAATGCCTAGCAGTGCCTGACAATACATGGCAATGCCTGGGCAATGCATGGCAATGCCTCGAAATGCTTGGACAATTCCTGGCAATGCTTGACAATGCCTGGGCAATGCTTGGCCATGCCTGGGCAATGCCTGGCAATGCCTGGTAATGCCTTGCAATGCCTGGGCAATGTGTGGCAATGCTTGGGCAATGCCTGGCAATATCTAACAATGCCTGGGCAATGCCTGGAAATGCCTAGCAATGCCTGGGTAATGCCTGTGCAATGCCTAGGCAATGCCTGGCAATGCCTGCGCAATGCCTGGGCAATGCTTGGCAATGCCTGGCAATGCCTGGGCAATGCCTGGACAATGCTTGCCAATACCTGGCAATGCCTGGCAATATCTGGCAATGCCTGGGCTATGCCTGGCAATGCCTGGCAATACCTGGGTAATGCCTGTCCAATGCCTAGGGCATGCCTGGCAATGCCTGGGCAAGGCCTGGCAATGCCTCGCAATACCTGGCAATGCCAAGCAATGCCTGTAAATGCTTGTGCAATGCCAGGCAATGCCTGGGCAATGCCTGGCAATGCCTGGCAATGCCAGGGCAATGCGTGGCAAAGCCTGGGCAATGCCTATGCAATGTCTCGGCAATGCTTGGCAATGCCTGGCAATGCCTAGACAATGCCTGGCAATGCCTGGCAATGCCTGACAATGCCTGGCAATGCCTGGGCAATGCTTGCCAATGCCTGGCAATGCCCGGCAATGCCTAATAATGCGTGGCAATGTCTATGCAATGCCTGGGTAATGCGTGGCAATGCCTGGGAATATCTGGCAATGCCTGGCAATGCCTTGCAATTCCTGGGCAATGCCTGTGCAATGCCTGGACAATGCCAGGCAATACCTAGACAATGCCTGGCAATGCCTGGGCAATGCCTGGCAATGCCTGGCAATGCCTGGCAATGCCTGGCAATGCCTGGGCAATGCCAGGCAATGCCTGGACAATGCTTGCCAATGCCTGGCAATGCCTAACAATGCGTGGTAATGCCTGGACAATGCCTGGCAATGCCTGGCAATGCCTGGGCAATGCGTGGCAATGCCTGGGCAATGCCTGGCAAAGCCTGGCAATGCCTAGGCAAGGCGTGGCAATGCCTGGGAATGCTTGGGCAATGCCTGGCAATGCCTGGACAATGCATGTGCAATGCCTGGCAATGCCTGGCAATGCCTAGGCGATGCCTGGCAATGCCTGGGCAATGCCTGGCAATGCCTTGCAATGCATGGCAATGCCTGGGTAATGCTTGCCAATGCCTGGCAATGCCTATCAATGCGTGACAATGCCTGGGCAATGCCAGGCAATGCCTGGGAAATGCCTGACAATGCCTGGCAATATCTGGCAATGACTGGGCAATGCCTGGCAATGCCTGGCAATGCCTGGGCAATGTCTGTGCCATGCCTAGGCAATGCCTGGCAATGCCTGGACAATGCCTGGCAATGCCTGGCAATGCATGACAATGCCTGGAAATGCCTGGGCAATGCCAGGCAATGACTGGGTAATGCTTGCCAATGCCTTGCAATGCCTGGCAATGCTTGGCAATGCCTGGGCAATGCCTGGCAATGCCTGACAATGCCTAGCAATGCCTGGGAAATGCCTGTACAATGCATTGGCAATGCCTTGCAATGCCTGGGGAATGCCTAGCAATGCTTGGCAATGCCTGACAATGCCTCGCAATGCAAGGGCAATGCTTGCCAATGCCAGGCAATGCCTGGCAATGTTTGGCAATGCCTAGGCAATGCCGGGCAATGCCTGGGCAATGCCCGACAATGCCTGGCAATGCCTGGCAATGCTTGGCAATGCTTGGGCAATGCCTGCCAATGCTCGGCTATGCCTGGCAATGCCTGGCAATGCCTGGGCAATGCTTGCCAATGCCTAGCAATGCCTGGCAATGCCTAGGCAATGCCTGGCAATGCCTGGACAATGCTTGCCAATCCCTGGCAATGCCCGGCAATGCCTAACAATGCATGGCAATGCCTGGACAATGCCTAGCAATGCCTGGGCAATGCCTGGCAATGGCCAGCAATATCTGTCAATGCCTGGGCAATGCCTGGAAATGCCTAGAAATGCCTGGGTAATGCGTGTGCAATGCCTGGGCAATGCCTGGCAATGCCTGGCAATGCCTAGGCAAGGCCTTGCAATGCCTCGCAATGCCTGGCAATGCCTCGCAATGCCTAGCAATGCCTGGGCAGTGCCCGGGCAATGCTTGCCAATGCTTGGCAATGCCTGGCAATGCGTGGCAATGCCAGGCAATGCCTGCGCAATGCCTGTCAATGCATGGCAATGCCTGGCCATGCTTGGCAATGCCTGGCAATGCCTGGGCAATGCCTCGCAATGCTCGGCAATGCCTGGCAATTCCTGGGGATGCCTGGGCAATGCTTGCCAATGCCTGGTAATGCCTGGCAATGCCTGACAATACCCAGGCAATGCTTGGCAAGGCCTGGCAATGCCTGGGCAATGCATGGCAATGCTTGGCAATGCCTGACAATGCCTAGGCAATGCCTGGCAATGCTCGGCAATGCATGGCAATGCCTGGCAATGCCTATGCAATGCTTGCCAATGCCTGGCAATGCCTGGCAATGCCTCTCAATGCCAGGGCAATGCCTCGCAATGCCTGGGTAATGTTTTCCAATGCCTGGCAATGCCTGGCAATGCCTAACAATGCGCGGCAATGCCTGGTAATGCCTGGAAATATCTGGCAATGCCTGGGCAATGCCTGGAAATGCCTGGCAATGCCTGGAAAATGCCTGAACAATGCCTGGGCAATGCCTGGCAATGCCTGGCAATGCCTGGCAATGCCTGGACAATGCCTGGCAATGCCTGTGCAATGCCTGGGCAATGCCTGGCAATGTCGCACAATGCCTGGCAATGCCTGGCAATGCCTGGCAATGCCTCGCAATGCCTGGTAATGCCTGTGCAATGCTTGCCAATGTCTGGCAATGCATGGCAATGCCTAACAATGCATGGCAATGCCTGGGGAATGCCGGGCAATGCTTGGACAATGCCTGGCAATGCTTGACAATATCATGCAATGCCTGGGCAATGCCTGGCAATGCTTGGCAATGTTTGTGCAATGCCTATGCATCGCCAGGGCAATGACTGGCAATGCCTGGGCAATGCCTGGGCAATGCCTGGCAATGCCTGACCATGCCTAGCAATGCCTGGCAATGCCTAGGCAATGCCAAGCAATGCCTGGGCAATGCTTGCCAATGCCTGGTAATACCTGGCAATGCCTGGCAATGCCTGGGTAATGCCTGGCAATGCCTGGCAATGCCTGGGCAATGCCTGGCAATGCCTAGGCAATGCCTGTCCAATGCCTGGCAATGCCTGGGCAATGCCTGGCAATGCTCGGCAATGCCTGGCAATGCCTAGAATTGCCTGTGAAATACTTGCCAATGCCTGGCAATGCCTAGCAATGCCTGGGCAATGCCTGGCAATGCCTGTGCAATGCCTGGTAATGCATGGCAATGCTTGGCAATGCTTGGCAATGCCTGGGCAATGCCTGGCAATGCTCCGCAATGCCTGGCAATGCCTGGGCAATTCTTGCCAATGCCTGGCAATGCCTGGCAATGCCTGGGTAATGCTTGGCAATGCCTGGGCAATGCTTGCCAATGCCTGGCAATGCCCAACAATGCGTGGCAATGCCTGGGTAATGCCTAGCAATGCCTGGACAATGCCTGGCAATGTCTGGCAATATCTGGCAATGCTTGGGCAATGCCTGGCAAAGCCTCGCAATACCTGAGCAATGCCTGTGCAATACCTGGCCAATGCCTGGCAATGCCTGGCAATGCCTGGGCAATGCCTGGCAATGCTCGGCAATGCCTGGTAATGCCTGGCAATGCCTTGGCAACGCTTGCCAATGCCTGGCAATGCCTGGCAATGCCGGGGCAATGCCTGACAATGCCTGGGCAATGCTTGCCAATGCCTGGCAATGCCTGGCAATGCCTAACAATGCGTGGCAATACCTGGGCAATGCCTAGCAATGCCTGGGCAATGCCTGGCAATATTTGGCAATGCCTGGGCAAAGCTTGGCAATGCCTGGGCAATGCCTGTGCAATGCCTGGGCAATGCCTGGCAATGCCTGGGCAATGCGTTGCAATGCCTGGGCAATGCCTGGCAATGCCTGTGCAATGCCTAGGCAATGCCTGGCAATGCCTGGCAATGCCTGGACAATGCCTAGCAATGCCTGGGCAATGCCTGGCAATCCCTGGGCAATGCTTGTGCAATGCCTGGGCAATGCCTGGCAATGCCTGGCAATGCCTAGGCAATGCCTGGCAATGCCTAGGCAATGCCTGGCAATGCCTGGGCAATGCCTGGCAATGCATGGCAATGCCTGGCAATGCCTGGCAATACCTGGCCATGCTTTGCCATGCTTTCGAGGCATTGCCCAGGCATTGCGAGGCATTGCCCATGCATTGCAGGCATTGCCAAGGCATTGCCAAGGCATTGCCATGCTTTGCCAGGAAATGCCAGGCATTGCTAGGCTTTGCCAGGCATTGCCAGGCATTGCCAGGCATTGCCCAGGCATTGCCAGGCATTGCCAGGCATTACCAGGCATTGCCCAGGCATTGCCAGGCATTGCCAGGAATTGCCTAGGCATTGCCCAAGCATTGCCAGGCATTACCATGCATTGCTAGGCATTGCCTAGGCATTGCGTAGGCATTGCCAGGCATTGCCCAGGCATTACTGGGCTTGCCTAGGCATTGCCAAGCATTGCCCAGGCATTGCCACGCATTGCCAAGCAATTCCCAGGCATTGCCAGGCATTGCCCACGCATTGCCAGGCATTCCCCACGTACTTTGCCAGGCATTGCCCACGCATTGTCAGTCATTGCCCACGTACTTTGCCTGGCATTGCCCAGGCATTGCGAGGCATGACCTAGGCATTGCCATGCATTGTTAGGCATTGCCAGGCATTGCTAGGCATTGCCAGGCATTGCCATGCATTGTCCAGGCATTGCGAAGCATTGCAAGGCATTTCCCAGGCATTGCTAGGCATTGCCAGGCATTGCCAGGCATTGTCGAGGTATTGCCAAGGCATTGCCCAGGCATTGTCAGGCATTGCCAAGCATTGTCTAGGCATTGCCTAGCATTGTCCAGGCATTGCCAGGCATTTCCCAGGCATTATCCATGCATTGCTAGGCTTTGCCAAGCATTGCCAGGTATTGCTAGGCATTTCCATGCATTACCAAGGTATTGCTATGCATTTCCAGGAATTGCCCACGCATTGCGAGGCATTGCGAGGCATTGCCCAGGCAACGCCAGGCATTGCCGAGGCATTGCTCAGGTTTTGCCAGGCATTGCTTAGGTATTGCCAGGCATTGCTAGGCATTGCCAGGCATTTCCCAGACATTGCCAGGCATTGCCTAGGCATTGCCAAGCATTGCTTATGCATTGCCAGGCATTGCCAGGCATTGACAGGCATTGCCAGGCATTGTCCAGGCATTGCCAGGCATTACCCAGGCATTTCCAGGCATTGCCAGGCATTGCCAAGCATTACCCATATATTGCCAGGCATTACCAGGCATTGTCAGGCATTGCCCGGGCATTTCCAGGCATAGCTGAAGCATTGCCAGGCATTGCCAGGCATTGCCTAGGCATTGCCAGGTATTGCCAGGCATTGCCTAGGCATTGCCAGGCATTGCCAGGCATTGTAAGGCATTGCCCACCTATTGCCCGGCATTTCCCAGGCATTGCCAGGCATTGCCCACTCATTGCCAGGCATTGCCCACGCATTGCCCACGTATTGCCACGCATTGCCAGGCATTTCCAGGCATTGCCCACGCATTGCCAGGCATTGCCCAGGCATTGTCAGGCATGGTCAGGCATTGCCAGGCGTTGTCAGGCATTGCCAGGCATTGCCAGGTATTGCCCATGCATTGCCAGGCATTGCCCAAGCATTGCCAGGCATTGTCCCGGCAGTGCCAGACATGACCAAGGTATTGTTAGGCATTGCCACGCATTGCCAGGCATTGCCAGGTATTGCCCAGGCATTACCAGGCATTGCCCAAGCAGTACCAGGCACTGCCCAGGCATTGCCAAGCAGTGCCAGGCATTGCCAAGCACTGCCATGCATTGCCAAGAATTTCCCAGGCATTGCTAGGCATTGCCAGGCATTACGAGGCATTGCCAGGCATTGCCACCTATTGTCCAGGCATTGCCAGGCATTGCCAAGCGTTGGTAGGCATTGCCCAGGAATTGCCAGGCATTGCCCAAGCATTGCCCAGGCATTGTCAGGCATTGACAAGCATTGCCCAGGCATTGCGAGGCATTGCCCACGCATTGCTAGGCATTGTCTAGGCATTGCCAGGCTTTGCCAGGCATTGCCGGACATTGTCAGGCATTGCCAGGCATTGCAAGGCATTGCCAGCCATTGCCAAGGCATTGCCAGGTATTTCCCAAGCATTTCCAGGCATTGGCCAGGCATTGCCAGGCTTTGCCAGTCATTGCTAGGCATTGCCAGGCATTGCCCTGGCATTGCCCGGCATTGCCCAACCATTACCCAAGCATTGTCAAACATTGCCAAGCATTGCCCAAGCATTGCCAGGCATTACCCAGTTATTGCCAGGCATTGTCCAGGCATTTCCCAAGCATTACCAGGCATTTCCATGCATTGCACAGGCATTGCTAGGCATTGCCCAGGCATTGTCAGGCTTTGCCAGGCATTGCCCAGGCATTACTGGGCATTGTCCAGGCATTGCCAGGCGTTGCCCAGGCATTGCCAGGCTTTGCCCAGGCATTGCCAGGCATTGTCCAGGCATTGCCAGGCATTGCCCATGCATTGCCCGGCATTGCCAGGCATTGCCATGCATTGCCAGTCATTGCCCAGGTATTGCCAGGCATTGCCAAGCATTGCCAGGCATTGCCCATGTATTGCCAGGCATTGCCCAAGCATTGCCAGGCATTGCCCAGGCATTGCCAAGCACTGCCAGCCATTGTCAGGCACTGCCCAGGCATTGCCAGGCATTGCTTAGGCATTGCCACATATTGTGAGGCATTGCCAGGCATTACCCAGGCATTGCCAGGCGTTGCTAGGCATTGCCAGGCATTGCCAGGTATTGCCCAGGCATTGCAAGGCATTGCCCAAGCATTGCCAAGCATTGCTTAGGCATTGCCAAGCAGTGCCAGGCATTGTCATGCACTGCCCAGGCATTGCCAGGAATTGCCCAGGCGTTGCCGGGCATTGCCAGGCATTGCTAGGCATTGCCAAGCATTGTCAAGGCATTGCCAGGCATTGCCAAGCGTTGCTAGGCATTGTCCACGTATTGCCAGGCATTGCCCAAACATTGCTCAGGCATTGCCAGGCATTGCCAAGCATTGCCCAGGCATTGCCAGGCATTGCCCACGCATTGCCAAGCATTGTCCAGTCATTGCCAGGCTTTGCCAGGCATTGCCGGACATTGTCAGGCATTGCCAGGCATTGCCAGGCATTGCCAGGCTTTGCCAGGCTTTGCCAGTCATTGCTAGGCATCGCCAGACATTACCATGCATTGCCCAGGCAGTGCCAGGCATTGCCCTCGCATTGCTCGGCATTGCCCAACTATTGACCAGGCATTGCCAAACATTGCCAGGCATTGCCCAAGCATTGCCAGGCATTGCCCAGCCATTGCCAGGCATTGTCCAGGCATTGCCCAGGCATTGTCCAGGCATTGCCAGCCATTGCCAAGGCATTGCCAGGCATTGCACAGGCATTGCCACGCATTGCCAGGAGTTGCCGGACATTGGTAGGCATTGTCTAGGTATTGCAAGGCATTGCCAGGCATTGTCCAGGCATTGTCAGGCATTGCCCAAGCATTGCCAGGCATTGCCTAGGCATTGCAAGGCTTTGCCTGCCATTGCCAGGCATTTCCAAGCATTACCAGGCATTACCCAGGCATTGCCAAGCATTGCCCAGGCATTCCCAAGGCATTGACAGGCATTGCCAGGCATTGCCCAGGCGTTGCCAGGCATTGCACAGGCATTGCCATGCATTTTCCAGGCATTGTCCAAGCATTGCCAGGCATTTCCAGTCATTTCCAGGCATTGCCCAGGCATTGGAAGGCATTGCCCAGGCTTTGCCAGGCATTGCCAGGCATTGCGAGGCATTGCCCAGGCATTGCCAGGCATTGCCAGGCATTGCCCAGGCATTGCCATGCATTGCCGAGCATTGTAAGGCATTGCCCACGTATTGCCTCGCATTGCCCAGGCATTGTCAGGCATTGCTATGCATTGCCAGGCATTGCCCAGGCATTTCTAGGCATTGCCAGGCAGTGTCAGGCATTGCCAGGCATTGCCCACGCATTGCCAGGCATTACCCAGGCCAAGTTGCGCCCTGGTTGCGCACAAGTTGCAACCTACTTGCGCCCTACTTGCATCCTACTTGCACCCTAGTTGTGCCTCAGTTGGGGACTAGCTACGCCCTAGTTGTACCCTAGATGCACCCTAGTTGCGTCGTACTTGTACCCTATTTGTGCCATAGTTGCGCCTTAGTTGCGCCCTAGTTGTACCCTAGTTGTACCCTAGTTGCGCCCTAGTTGCGCCATAGTTGCGCCCTAGTTGCGCCCTAGTTGTGCCCTAGTTGCGCCCTAGTTGCGCCCTAGTTGCGCCCAAGCTGTGCCCTAGTCGCGCCCTAGTTGCGCCCTAGTTGTGCCCTAGTTGTGCCCTAGTTGCACCCTAGTTGCGCCCTAGTTGCGCCCTAGTTGCCCCCAGTTGCGTCCTAATTGCAACCTAGTTGCGCCCTAGTTGCACCTCAGTTGCGCCCTAGTTGCGCCCAAGTCGCGCCCTATTCGCGCCCTAGTCGCGCCCTAGTTGCACCCTAGTTGTGCACTAGTTGTACCCTAGTTGCGCCCTAGTTACGACCTAGTTGCACCCTAGTTTTGCCCTAGTTGCATCCTAGTTGCGCCCTAGTTGCGCCCTAGTTGCGCCCTAGTTGCGCCCTAGTTGCGCCCTAGTTGCGCCCTAGTTGCGCCCTAGTTGCACCCTAGTTGCACCCTAGTTGCGCCCTAGTTGCATCCTTGTTACGCCCTAGTTGCGCCCTAGTTACGCCCTAGTTGCGCCCTAGTTGCGCCCTAGTTGCGTCCTAGTTGCGCCCTAGTTGCGCCCTAGTTGTGCCCTAGTTGCGCCCTAGTTGCGCCCTAGTCGCGCCCTAGTTGCGCCCTAGTTGCGCCCTAGTTGCGCCCTAGTTGCGCCCTGGTTGTGCCCTAGTTGCGCCCTAGTCGCGCCCTAGTTGCGCCCTAGTTGCGCCCTAGTTGCGCCCTAGTTGCACCCTACGTGCGCCCTTATTGCACCCTACTTGCGTCCTACTGGCACCCTACTTGCACCCTAGTTGTGTCTTAGTTGGGCACTAGCTACGCCCTAGTTGTGCCCTAGTTGCGCCCTAGTTGCGTCCTACTTGAGCCCTACTTGCGCGCTAGTGGCGCCTTAGTTGCGCCTTAGTTGTGCCGTACTTGCACACTGGTTGTACCGTCGTTGCGCCCTAGTTGCACCCTAGTTGCGCCCTAGTTGCACTCTAGTTGCATCCTGGTTGCACCCTACTTGCGCCCTAGTTGCGTCCTACTTGCGCTTTACTTGCACCCTACTTGCGCCCAAGTTGCGCCTAAGTTGCGCCCTAGTTGTGCCCAACTTGCAAACTAGTTACACCCTAGTTGCGCCCTACTTGCACCCTAGTTGCGCCCTTCTTGCACCCTTATTGCACCAAACTTACACCCTACTCGCGCCATACTTGCGCCCTAGTTGCGCCTCAGTTGGGCACTAGCTACGCCCTAGTTGTGCCCTAGTTGCGTCCTACTTACGTCTTACTTGCGCCCTACTTGCGCCCTAGTTGTACCCTAGTTGCGCCATACTTGCACCCTAGTTGCACCCTAGTTGCGCCCTGAGTGCGCACCCTAGTTGCGCACAAGTTGCACCCTACTTGCGCCCTACTTGCAACATACTTGTGCCCTAGTTGCGCCTCAATTGGGTACTAGCTACGCCCTAGTTGTACCCTAGTCACGCCCTAGTTGTGTCCTACTTGTGCCCTATTTGCGCCCTAGTTGCGCCTTAGTTTCGCCCTAGTTGCGCCCTAGTTGCACCCTAGGTACGCCCTAGTTGCGCCCTAGTTGCGCCCTAGTTGTGCCCTAGTTGCGCCCTAGTTGCGCCCAAGTTGCGCCCTAGTTGCGCCCTAGTTGTCCCCAGTCGCGCCCTAATTGCGCCCTAGTTGCGCCCTAGTTGCGCCTTAGTTGCGCCCTAGTTGCGCCCTAGTTGCGCCCTACTTGCGCCCTAGTTGCGCCCTAGTTGCGCCCTAGTTGCCCCCAGTTGCGCCGTAATTGCGCCCTAGTTGCGCCCTAGTTGCGCCCTAGTTGCCCCCAGTTGCGCCGTAATTGCGCCCTAGTTGCGCCCTAGTTGCGCCCTAGTTGCCCCCAGTTGCGCCGTAATTGCGCCCTAGTTGCGCCCTAGTTGCGCCCTAGTTGCCCCCAGTTGCGCCGTAATTGCGCCCTAGTTGCGCCCTAGTTGCGCCCTAGTTGCCCCCAGTTGCGCCGTAATTGCGCCCTAGTTGCGCCCTAGTTGCGCCCTAGTTGCCCCCAGTTGCGCCGTAATTGCGCCCTAGTTGCGCCCTAGTTGCGCCCTAGTTGCCCCCAGTTGCGCCGTAATTGCGCCCTAGTTGCGCCCTAGTTGCGCCCTAGTTGCCCCCAGTTGCGCCGTAATTGCGCCCTAGTTGCGCCCTAGTTGCGCCCTAGTTGCCCCCAGTTGCGCCGTAATTGCGCCCTAGTTGCGCCCTAGTTGCGCCCTAGTTGCCCCCAGTTGCGCCGTAATTGCGCCCTAGTTGCGCCCTAGTTGCGCCCTAGTTGCACCCTTGTTGCGCCCTAGTTGCGCCCTAGTTGCGCCCTAGTTGCGCCTTAGTTGCGCCCTAGTTGCGCCCAAGTTGTGCCCTAGTTGCGCCCTAGTTGCACCCTAGTTGCACCCTAGTTGCGCCCTAGTTGCGCCCTAGATGCGCCCTAGTTGCGCCCTAGTTGCGCCCTAGTTGCACCCTTGTTGCGCCATTGTTGCGCCCTCGTTGCGCCCTCGTTGTGCCTCGTTGCGCCCTCGTTGCGCTCAAGTTGCGTCCTAGTTGCGCCCTTGTTACACCCTAGTTTTGCCCCACTTGTGCCGTAGTTGCGCCCTACTTGCGCCATACTTGCGCCCTACTTGCTCCCTAGTTGCACCCTGGGGCGCCCTAGTTGCGCCCTAGTTGCGCCCTAGTTGCGCCCTAGTTGCGCCCTAGTTGCGCCCTAGTTGCGCCCTAGTTGTGCCCTACATGCGCCCTAGTTGCGCCCTAGTCGCGCCCTACTCGCGCCCTAGTCACGCCCTAGTTGCGTCCTAGTTGCGCCCTAGTTGCACTTTAGTTGCACCCTATTTGCGCCCTTATTCCACCCTACTTGCGCCCTACTGGCACCCTTCTTGCGCCCTAGTTGTGCCTTAGTTGGACACTAGCTACGCCCTAGTTGTGCCCTAGTTGTGCCCTAGTTGCGTCCTACTTGTGCCCTACTTGCGTGCTAGTTGCGCCTTTGTTGCGCCTTAGTTACGCCCAACTTGCACACTAGTTGCACCCTAGTTGGACCCTAGTTGCACCCTCGTTGTGCCCTAGTTGCGCCCTAGTTACGCCCTGGTTGCGCCCTGGTTGCGCCCTAGTTGCGCCCTAGTTGCACCCTAGTTGCGCACTAGTTGCGCCCTAGTTACGACCTAGTTGCGTTTTAGTTGTGCCCTAGTTGTGCCTTAGTTGCGCCCTAGTTGAACCCTAGCTGCGCCCTAATTGCACCCTAGTTGCGCCCTAGTTGCGCCCTAGATGCGCCCTACATGCGCCCTCATTGCGCCCTCGTTACGCCCTAGTTTCGCCCTCGTCGCGCCCTTGTTGCACCCAAGTTGCGCCCTAGTTGCGCCCTAGTTGCGCCCTAGTTGCGCCCTAGTTGCGTCCTAGTTGCACCCTTGTTGCTCCCTAGTTGCGCTCTAGTTGCGCACTAGTTGCATCCTAGTTGCACCCTAGTTGCGCCCTAGTTGCACCCTAGTTGCGCCCAAGTCGCGCCCTAGTCGCGCCCTAGTCGCGCCCTAGTTGCGCCCTAGTTACGCAGTAGTTGCACCCTAGTTGCGCCTTAGTTGCGCCCTAGTTACGCCCTAGTTGTTCCCTAGTTGCGCCCTAGTTGCGCCCTAGTTGCGCCCTAGTTGCCCCCAGTTGCGCCGTAATTGCGCCCTAGTTGCGCCCTAGTTGCGCCCTAGTTGCGCCCTAGTTGCGCCCTAGTTGCGCCCAAGT